>VZRO01008015.1:0-154882 GCA_013397915.1 Daphoenositta chrysoptera | reverse complement strand
GCCTCCGCCCCGCCCCTCCGCCGGGACCACAACTCCCAGCGTGCCGCGCGCGCGCGCGCTCGCTAACAGCCAATCCAGAGCGCGCCCGGGGCCACCGCCTCCTTATATGGGCACGGGGCGGTGACGTCATGCGCGGCGCTCCGCATTGCGGCGGGGCGGCGGGGGAGCGGGGCGGCCGCCAGGGGGCGCTGCGGGGTCCGGAGTCGCCTCAGTCACGGGCAGGGCGCGTTCGCGGCACCGAGACCCGAGCGGGGCCTCGGACTCTGCTTTAGCCCCAAAACAGGGGGTCTGGCATCGTCTGCAGGGCGGAAAAACAGCCACTGGTGGCTTTTGCAGCTTGTCTGCTTTTCGCTTCAAAAACTTGTCGTGTTGTCACACTGTGACGTGGAGTCAGATGGAGAGAGTCTGTTGGCAAAACCATGGAAGTGACAGGACAAAGGCGAACAGTGTCAAGTTAAAAGAGGAGAGCTTTAGATTAAATATTGTGAAGAAATTGTTGCCTGTGAGGGTGGGCAGGCTCTGGCACAGGGTGCCCAGAGCAGCTGTGGCTGCCCCTGGATCCCTGGCAGTGTCCAAGGCCAGGCTGGACGGGGCTTGGAGCAGCCTGGGACAGTGGGAGGTGTCCCTGCCCATGGCAGTGGATGGGACGTGTGCGGGAAATCCCGCTGGGAAAAGCTGTCCATAAAGGAGACAGAGGAGTGCAGCAACTTTATTCGAATAAAGGGGAGAGGCCACCGGGGCCCAGCCCGCGGGGTTTTCTCTCTCGAGGTGTCGGAGCCTTTTATCCCAAACTCCGGCCGCACGGTGCCCTCTTCCTTTCCCACTGCTGAGGTACCGGGCAGGAGCAGCCTTCCCGAACTGCCCACCACATACTCCCCCCTTACGCGTTATTTATCCCCCTCGTTTAGAAACTCAGGGTTGGGCGGCCCCATTTAGCTGTTTCAGGAGTCAAACTGGGTTCTGTAACAAACCTGCGGCTTGAAGTTGGTAGAGACATTACGACCCATTTCAAAGACATTAACACCCATCCCTTCACCCATCAAATTGTTTGTAAAGACATCAGCACACGTCTTCCCTATCAGACGGGATGGTCTTTTAGGTCCCTTCCAACCCAAACCATTCTGAGATTCTGTGAAAGCTGGTCTCTGACTTAGTTCTTTGCTGAAGAACTTCCACCTGATGTCACAGAATCACAGAATGGATTGGTTAGGGAGGGACTTAAAAGCTCATCTTGTTGCACCCCTGCCTTGGGTAGGGACACCCTCCACCAGATAAGGTTGCTCCAAGCCCTGTCCAACTTTAAACACTTCCAGGAATGGGACAGTCACAAATTCTCTGGCTTTCCCTCAGTCTGATTTTCCTGCTGGTGAATTATGTCATTGACATAATGTTTTCCCAAATTTCAGCTTTCAAGCAGAGCTTGCTTTACCCACACCGTGTGCCAGGATTTTGATGCCCAAAGACAACCCAGAAATTCCTCCTGACTTAAACCGTACTCTGTAGGAGGAAGAAAAATCCACTGGGATCCCAAAGATGCCTAAAACCTTCTCCTAAACCTGAGAACAGCTCGTCAGAGCAAAACAGCAAAGACAAATCCTTTTGTCCCTAAGCCCAGTGCTCCTGTGTGGTGTTTGTGCCTCCCCATCTCCGAGCTGGGGGAAGGCAGAGCTGCTGCTCCTGCAGGGTCACTCTGCCACTGCCAGACGGCATTTTGGGCAGCATAAAATAAAGTGGCTCAGACAAGCGCTGCATCTCTCTAAATGTGCTTCCCATTACCCCTAATCTGGTTACCTTAATTGCCAAAGCCATTAGGGCTCTGCAGTCTGAAAGGAAACAAAAAATCTATGCAATTACCAGCCTCCAAATTGAGTTAAAATCTTGTAATAAATTACAGTGAAGGCCACTTTCTCCAGTGGCTCTCAGAGGCACATTTAATTCCCTGCTTCAGGGCAGAAACTCAATTAAAAACAAAAACTTATTTCATTTTAATTGCTGGCCTAATGAAACCCCTGTCACCTGCAGCTTCCCTATGTGCTTGTCCAGTGTCTCAGCTTTATGAGTGGCTTCTTGCTCTCTGCTAATGCGTGTGTTGCACACACATTATAATAATATATATTTGTGATAGGGTATATTTTAAGTGCAGCAAAATCAGCAGCTATTGGTGGCAAACATGGAAATGGGTAAAAATAAAAATAACAAATTTCCCTCTGTGAATCCACCTGCCACAGGCAGGTTGGATGTGGAGCTGTGGCCATCGCTGCTGCTCTGCTCTCCTGTTTTTACCAGGGTGGTTTGGGATGTATAAAACACACCAGGGTTGGCACAAGGAAACCCTTGGCACAGCCAGGGTGTTCCCATGGTCCTGTTTGTTGGTGAGATGAGGAAACAAGCAGGAGTGTGACCACTCACCAATGGTGATGCCCAAAAACTCCTCCAATAAACCACTTAATCAGAAATACCTTTGGCAGAGGCCATTTCTGCTCTGGCAGGGGATGAGGATCCTGCAGCATCCAGGTGGTACGTGGGTCGTTCAGATTTCCTGGAAAACACATGGATTTTTACAGCAGGCTCTCAGCCCTGGCAGCTGTTGCAGATGTTGTGCTCAGATCTCCCAGGGTTGAGGTCATTCCAGTGCTGCCAGGGAGTGATGAACACCAGGAAAAGCAAAACAAAACCACTGAGGTTACGCTGAGCTCACATTTCCTGGCTGTGCTCTTACACAAGTGAAAGAAGTTCCTAAAATCCTGATGCGAGCCTCTGGCAGGATGGAAGCAGGAGAAGAAGCTCCTGTAAGTGCCTTTTCTGCTTCTTGCTTGTAGACACAGCTTCACAAGAAACCTGGCAAGGTTCTCTGTTGTTTCCGAAAGGTAGCCAGTTTGGGATTGGGATTAATTTCTGAGCTCAGCTCTACTTCCACTGAGCTACAGGATGGGGATGTGGACGCCAGTGCTGGGCTGATTTGGAGGGAGAAAGATGTGGCAGAGGGAGAAAAGGCATCTGAGTGGGCTGGAAGAGACCTCAAATGCAAATTTTGGGAATGGTTTATCCTGATGTGGTTACAGGGGTGTGAGGAGGAAGGTGTTTAGGAGTCTCAGGTGTTGCTGTGATCAGCAGGGTGGGCAGCTTTGGTTTCCTCTTGAAGGCCTACAGTCACAGCTGAGAGCGAATTTCTTCCAAAATATGATACAGAAATTTATAAAAGCTCATTCCCAGACAAGTCCTTTTGTTGCACTTTCCCATGGCAGATCCCTGCTCTCCCACTGCTCTGTCTGAAGTGCTCTGCAGCACTTGCCAAAGAACGGTGAGACGGTACAAAAACATTTCAATTCAGCTCAAACCCATTTTCCTTTTCTTTTCAGCTGCCTGGAACTGCCTGGAATGGGTATTTAAGCAAATTCAGTCATGGGATCACAGCAGGTATGTCCAGAGCGTCACCCGTTGCAGCTGCACACCCACTCCGAGCCTGTGGGGTGGAGGGGCTCCCCTTTCTCCGGGTGTTTGTGGGAAGGGAGCCAGCCCTAAAACCTGCAGAGCCACCATGGGAATATGTCCTCCTTGGGATGCACAGCAGAACCAGGGACCAACAGCTTCATGTTCTCATTTCTGAGCGGCTGCAGATCTCTGCAGGGAGAAACTGATCCTTGAGGAGAGACTGCATAGAGCCAGCTACACAGCCAGGCTTGTTTGGGATTGCTGGAAAATGAGACCCAGGGAAGAGATAGGCAGCTTTGGCGGAAAAAATATGTGGTTTAGGGGTGGAGGGTTGTTTACATGATTTTTTGCAAAACTGTGTTTTGCTGTCAGAATCTGAAGATTAACCTTGATTTTTAAACTCCTCATTAACCTTCAAAGTGCCAACAGTACCAGGCAAATCCCAGCTCCCATTGTGTGAAATGGGCTCCTCTGTGGCACCTTTTTTCTTGAAAATCAAATCCCAAAAGTCAGAGGCTCCCAATCACTCACCATTTCCTGAAATGTGGGCTGCAGCTGTCTAAACACTGACGTCCACAGTCCCAGGGAGTGACCACTGCAGGGGTTGTCTCATTCCTTGTCTCGTGCAGAATTGATTCCAGCAACGTTCTTGCAGCTGAATCTCTCCCTCTAACCATAATTCAGGAATGGATTCTGGTGCTTGCATGTCCTCCTCTTGGATGAGTCTTTGAGCAGCCTAGGATAGTGTAAAGAAAGTGTCCCTGCCCAGGGCAGGAGTGTTGGAACAAGATGATCTTCAAGGTCCCTTCCAACCCAAACCATTCAGGGATTCTATGAATTCTGTATTTTCCACTTACTTACGCCTTTTACAAGAATCCATGTCTTGGTGTCCTGGAGTTGGCACAGAGAGGGGTCAGTGTTCTCCCAGGAGCAGGGAGATGTTCAGCATTTCCCCTCTGGGAACAGCCCCACTGACATAAAGGTGCTGGTGGCAGGTTCTGCTTCACCAACAGCTGAGATGCTGCGTTCTCAGTAGTGACCCAGGTGAATATAAGCAGCTCACAGTGAGCTGTGGTGGTGGATTTCCCGTAATTTTGAGTGAAAACTTCCCTAAAAGCCTGTGGTGGTGTCAGGAGGAAGTAGTGACTTATGTCAGAGAACCCCGTGCTCATTCATTTTTATGTGTCCGAGTAAGGAAAGCAGGATTAATTTGGGGTTTTGGTTTTGGTTTTTTTTTAATATGTACGTGTAGACAGCTGTCCCCATGATTAGGCAAAGGCCAAGTTGTGCAAAATACTCACCAGACAGTGGCAGAAATTTAAACCTGTGAAATTCCAGTACCTGAAGGCAGCCCACAAGAAAGACAAAGAGGGGCTTTTTACAAGAGCATGGAGTGACAGGACAAGGGGGAATGGATTCAGGCTGACAGAGGGTAGGTTTGGATTAAATATTAGGAGGAAGTTCTTTGCTGTGAGGCCCTGGCACAGGGTGCACAGAGAAGCTGTGGCTGCCCCTGGATCCCTGGAAGTGTCCAAGGCCAGGTTGGACAGGGCTTGGAGCAAGCTGGGATAGTGGAAGGGGGCAGAGATGATCTTTAAGGTTCCTTCCAACCCAAATAATTTCATGATTCCATAAACAAAGGAAAAATCCACTGTGATGTGATGTTTGCTTGCTGTGTGAATTGGAACAGCACTTTGATCCCTTTCCCTTGCTCCTAGGCAGCCCCTTGTCAAACACAACCTCAAGAGTGACAGCAACAACCACAGACCCATGGCTGAATGCTGCCAATTCTAGTCAGTACCTGTACGAGTACCTGGATGAGGAGGATTATGGGCTCTATGGCCTCTGCACCAAAGAGGAGGTGCTCTCCTTCAGCAGGGTGTTCTTGCCATCATTTTACACCGTGATCTTCCTGGTCGGCATGGCTGGGAATGCCCTCCTGTTTACTGTCCTCCTCATGTACATCAAGAAGAAAAAGAAGATGACTGAGCTGTACCTGCTGAACATGGTGGTTTCAGACTTCTTCCTGCTACTGACCCTTCCTTTCTGGGCTCTCTACATTTCTCAGTGGGTCACCTGGGACATCTTGTGCCCAGTCTTAAATGCCATGTACACTCTGAACTTCTACAGTGGCATCTTCTTTGTGAGCTGCATGAGCCTGGACATGTATCTGCAGATAGTTCATGCTTGCTCTCCTCACAGCTCCATCATATGGAGGAATTCCATCCTTGTCATGTTGGTGATGTGGATCCTTTCCATAGCTCTCTCCATTCCTGATGGCCTCTTCACCAGCACAAGGCAAATCCACAACGAAACCATCATGTGCACCCAGGATTATGGCCAGGAACACTTATTTTGGAAAGTTGTCTTTCGGGTGATTCAAAACATCCTGGGATTCCTTTTCCCCTTCCTCTTCATGACATTCTGCTACTCCCGTATCGCGTGTGTCCTCAGCACCTCGCAGATACCTGGGTCCAGGAGAGCTCTCTGCTTGGTCCTTACTCTGGTGGGGGTCTTCTTTGTCCTGTGGTGTCCTTGCAACGTTGTCCTCATCCTCCACTCCCTACAAGATGTTGGTGTGATCAGGAGCTGTGAAAGCAGTAGGAAACTGGACTATGCCCTGCAGATCACGGAGAGCTTGTCCTTTGTCCACTGCTGTCTCAACCCCTTGCTCTATGCTTTTGTGAAGAAACGGTTCAGGGCATATCTGTGGAAGATCCCTCGGGCCATTTTTAGGAGAGGAGCTTTCTTTACCATCCAGGACTCCCAGACGAGCCCGTCTGGCAGCAGATACGCAGTTGAGATAGAAATGTTGAGCATCACAAATGCATCATAAATATTTACATTATTTGTATGCCCTCTGTGCTGTGTTTTACTGGTCCTGCCCATGATGGAGTTGGTGTGAGCCCACAGCACTGTGTAACCAGATCATCCTAGAAACAACCTCAAGATGAACACTTTCCATACTGGGATTGGAAAAGTACAAGTGGCATCTGTTTCTGTTGCAAGTGGAATTATTGCGAAAGGATTGTCCTTGATTTACACTAGTGGAAGAAACCTGGTTCTCATCTGAAGTATGTGAGGCATTAGCAAATAAAGGAGCGGCTTTTCTCGATGTTGTGCCTTAAAAAATGCAAACTGAAACTTGAGAAGAAATTCTCTTCCCTGGTTTGGGATGGGGAATGGATTTCCATGCTCATCCAGGCCAGAAACACAGCCAGGGGGTGGCTTTGCTTCTCCTGGCTCTTACTCTCTGCCAGATGATTTAACTGGGATAATCTCGTTTTGTACCAGGAGATACAATGGCAAGGACTGGACACCTTTAAGCGGAGTTGTTCTCTGTCATGATGAGCTGTGCCACACTCAGACCAGCTGAGCAGGGAACTGTGACTCTCCAAGGAACAGAGCCTTGGTTAGAGATCAGTTCGATCATCAACTGACTTGAGACCAGTTTGATCAGAACAAAGTTCAAACCAGTAACAACCAGTGAGGAAGAGAAAAAAAGTGGGCTCGGCAGAACAGTGGTGGAGGTATTTGCCTTCCAAAGATCCAGTTTGACAAGATCAAAAATATCCATGGATACCATCTGTAACATAAATATTGACTTTGCAACACTGCCGAGTGAGAGCATGGGCTGAACAGAAGAGCACAGAGAGCTGTTGGCTAATCCTTATTACCCAGTGCAGTTTTGAAGATCAAGGTTCTGAGTTTGCAGGCTTTTATTTAAAGGCATTATTCACCCCAAATGCTCCTGAACCTTAAATGGTCCCTTTCCATCCTGAAAACCTATTAAGCCTGGGAGTTGCCTAGAGTTGTACAAATAAAATTATTAGTTTAGGAGAAAGCTCTCAGTGCCCTAATTTTACTGCTACATAAGGTTACGGGACCGAGAAGGGCTTTGAGTGGATCACTGCTGTTATTTTTCTTCCCAGCATTGCTACAGTGTTTTTCCAAAATGGTAAGGTTGGGAGCTTTCCTTAAAAAAACAAGGCCAGAATAAATATTTAGCTGACGCTATGATGTGGCCTTCACTCTATGGGTCAAGTCACTGGAGGGAATGTAGAAAGGGACAGCAGCTGGGGAGCAAAAAAGAAGATGAAGATTGTGATCCCAGACAGAGGAAGGCTCTTGGGACTGGGAAAAACTTATGATGGGATGCTCAGGGGAAGGGCAGAGGTGGAGGAATAGAGGGGGATTAATGTCACTCTCCATCCTACATGAGAGGAGGTCCAAGCACCAGTGGCTGGGATGAGATGTGGTAACAGTCTGGGTAGATCAGGGTGGCAGCACCCAGAGGAACAGTGCCAGGCGGGACACAGTGTCCCTGTATCATCCCCAAACCCCATCTGGAGAGGGAGTTGGGGAGTTTGAGAAGCAGAAGGGAAAGCGGGTAAAGCAGAAGTGCTGTGGTCCCTGTGGGCACTGCTCTCCAGCTGGAAGGTGGGTGGGACATGTGCAGGCTCTGGACTCATCTGGTGCCAAGCAAATGCAGTGACTCAGGCTCTCCTCACTCGTGGGGCAGCTCAGCTGCTTTGCTTTGCACTCAGAGCAGTAGCACTTGCACTGTTCATTGGCAAAGCACTCCTGGGACACCTTTTGTTGTGGAGATCACCAAAATGTCAGAGACTTTACCTTCTCTTGGCTTTTGAGACCAAATTAGCTCAGCTGTGACCCCCTTCCCTCCGTCCCATGCTCATTTCCAGTAGCATTTCCAACATCCACTCTTGGTTTCATTTTTTCAGTGGGTGTCCATAGCCTGGTCTTAAAGGCAGAAATCACAGAGTGGAATTCTCTGAACATTTTCCTTACAAAATCTGGGCGCCATGCAGCCTAGAGAAGGGAATTTGCCTCCTGCCAAAACCCATCCCCCTAACACAGCATGGGTACTTCAATGAGATTCCAACACACCTTCCACCTTAAAAACCTCAGTTTGTCCAGGGACAAGTTCACACCGGAGCTCTCTGCAGGGGCAAGGCAAACACTCGCGGCCAATGAGGACAGAGGTTGTCAGCTCTGCATCTGCCTATCCACTGACGCGTGGGAAAAAAGTGCACATTCCTGCCCCAGCCTGTCTCTAGTCGCAGCTCCTGGACGGGCACAGAGCTCTCATGGTGCTCTGGGTGATTCTCCTCTGTACCTTGGTGTCGTCGCTGCTCAGTGGGCTCTATGTCCTGGGTGTGTTTCGGAGACGGAGACCCAATGAGCCACCCCTGGACAAAGGTACCATTCCCTGGCTGGGTTACCTGCTGGAATTCAGAAAGGACAGCTCAGAGTTTCTCAAAAGGATGCAGAGGAAACACGGGGATATTTTCACGGTACTGATCGGTGGCTATTACTTCACCTTCGTGATGGATCCCTTCTGCTTTGGCACCATCGTGAAGGAATCACGATCTAAACTGGACTTTAGGACTTCTGCAACTCAGCTGGTTGTGCAGGTTTTTGGCTACCAGCCCATCGAAGCCACTCATAATATAGTTCATGCCTCGAGCACGAAGCACCTGATGGGAGATGGGCTCACTGCCCTCACAGAAGCCACCATGGAGAGCTTTCGGAAGCTGCTGCTTTTCAACCTGAGCTCAGGAGAGAAACGAATGTGGCAGGAGGAAAACCTCTTCCACTACTGCTACAACATTGTCTTCAGGGCCGGGTACCTGGCTCTGTATGGCACTGAGCCACCCCGAGGGGCAGGGAACAAGGAGAAAGCTGAAGAGCAAGATCGCCTCCACTCCAACCAGCTCTTCCAGGAGTTTCGGAAGTATGACCGCCTCTTCCCTCGTCTGGCCTTTGCTATGTTGCCTCCCAAGGACAAAAGAGAAGCTGAGCGGCTGAAGAGACACTTCTGGAACGTGCTGTCTGTGAAGAAGGCCTGGCAAAAGGTCAATATCAGTGACTGGATAAGTGATCAAGACCAGCTTCTGGCAGAAAACGGTGTCGCCGAGTACATGCGGGATCGTTTCATGTTCATGCTCCTCTGGGCATCCCAAGGCAACACGGGCCCAACTGCCTTCTGGCTCCTCTTGTACCTGCTGAAACATCCACAGGCTCTGAAGGCTGTGAGAGATGAGGTGGATAAAGTCTTGAGGGAGAGCGGGCAGGAGGTGAAGGTAGGAAGCCCCCCAATTACCATCACTAGGGATATGCTGAACCAGACTCCTCTGCTGGACAGTGCTCTGGAGGAGACCCTGAGGCTGGTGGCGGCCCCCATGCTGGTCAGAGCTGTCCTGGAGGACACCAGCCTGAGGACAAACAGTGGGACAGAGTTCACCCTCCGCAAGGGAGACAGGGTGGCTCTGTTCCCACACATCTCTGTGCAAATGAACCCAGAAATCCACGAGGAGCCTCACAAATTTAAGTACAACCGTTTTGTAAACTCAGATGGCACCAAGAAAGATTTCTACAGAAATGGGAAGAAGCTGAAATTTGTCAACATGCCTTGGGGGGCAGGAGTTTCCACCTGTCCTGGGAGGTTCTTTGCCACAGCTGAAATGAAACTGTTTGTGTTCTTGATGTTGAGCCACTTTGACCTGGAGCTGGTCAATGAGGAGGAGGAGATCCCAGCCATAGACATCAGCCGCTGGGGATTTGGGACGATGCAGCCTGTCCGTGATGTTCGCTTCAGATACCGGCCACGCTATTAACTTGGGGGGTCCTGGTGGTGTTCTTTGTTCTGGTGTCACCTGTGAGACAAATTGTCTGATCCCGTGGTTATCAGATCCGTGTGGTGCCAACATTGATATGATCTTGTTTGCTTAATGTTTGTCATGGCTTTTGTTTTTGCCTCTTCCTCACATGCTGCTGCTCTGTTTTGTTGGTTATGGGATAGAAGTTAATCTGCACAGAGATAAAATGTGCCCTGCCAGGCTACTCCAGCCCCATCCCAGGGTCCATTAGCCCACTGAAAGCCAAGAGGAGCACAGGGTCATATTGGCAGGTGGGAACCCAAATCATTGTTTCCAAGGAATAAGGGTTTTGTCCAGGTCCCTCCCAGGGCTGTCCCAGCAGAGCCATCAGCCCCACGGTCCCGCCCTGACTCCCGTGGAGATGTGTCATGGAGAACAGCTCTCTGGATCACCACCTGGGATAAGGGGGATTGTGTCAAGGCAGGGGAGGCATCCTGTGGGGGGGTAGGGCAAGATCATTTTGGGCTGGCACAGGACTCATAGTAGGATGTTTTGGGGAGGAGCCAAAGGGGGGATAAAGGATGGATTTAGGTGATCGGGGAAGGAAAATTGAGATGTAAGGGGGTAAAAAGGGCTGGTTGGGTGCAAGTAGGTGGCTGGTCCATACACTTGTCTGGTCACACCCTGCACCTGATCATTTATTTTCCACATGAAGTATCATTGACAGGATGGCATCAGCTTGCGGTGAACCCCTGAAAGGTCAGAGAGCAGCAAATAGCCTCTCCAGAGACATAAGAATTTCCTTGGGGTTTTCAAATTGTCTTGTCTGTGGTCCCCTTCTAGTATCTGATGAGACCCCCTAAGGGAGCAACCTCAATCCCATATGAGCTACAGCCACTGTGACCTTATAGCCCTCAAACTGATCTGCTGGATCAATGCAGGATAAAACTTTGCTCTACAAGCTCTGCTTTGTTTTATTACCCTTCAATAATTAGGGTTCTGACCACTTCCTTACAGAAGTTAAATCCCAGCCTTTCCTGAGCAGAGAACTGTTAGATTGATTTTAATGCTGACACTAACCTTGGACTTAGGAGATTATTTATGGTCGAGGAATGAAACTCAAACATTTCACACATGTCCAAACATCAGATCCAGATTCTGCTTTGTTCTGCAAAGGGCAGGGTGATATTGTAACTGCATGCTAAGGGCAAACTGCCCCAGCCTGCCAGACTGGCCATTAGTCCTGACCTCATGGTGGTGGTGGTGGTGGAAATTCAGGCAGAAACTATCAAGCAGCTGTGGCAGAACCAAGGAAAACAAAAACTACCTGTAAGGCGTGACTGTGACAGCTGATATTTCCATTAGCAATTCCAGCACCTTTTCACTCCTTCCATGCTCCATCTACAGCTCTCACTATTTTTTTGTCACCCTTGAGTTCATTCCTCTGAAGTCCTTCTCACATTCTGGTCAATGCAAGCTCTAAAGCATGCCCAGGAATGCCTTGGGATAGGTGGGCAGCTCAGAGCCATCATCACATCACAAGTGATGTCCTCCTTCCAAGGCTCTAGGAAAAGGATTTTTCATGTGGATGTCTTGCATGGAAGTTATTCCCTGCTTACAGACAGGTTATCAGACTGGTTATCACAAAAAATCCAGGTCAGAATTGAAGGGTAAGGGTGCTGCTCAAATATGGACTGGGCTTGGGGAAGGGATATAAAAATAATGACAATGATTCAGCAGAAAATCTGGCTTTACTTGCTTGTCAGAATGGTTTATTTAACCAAACAGTGTTGAGTCTGTAAAAGACCTCAGACATGCTCAAATGCATGCAGTTGTGAGAAGCAAAAAAAAAAAAAAAGTCATATATGGAAGAGTGTGAAAGCTCCAAATGAGTTAATCTACAATTAAGTTTTACGTTTAGATAGGTTTTTCCCTGGCACTGAGCCTTCCATCCCAAAGTGCATCAGCAAGAGCAAAGAACCAGCCTGTGCCTACAAAAACCTGACTGGATTTGTAAAAGAGGTTAAATTGGATTGAGTCCAGAGTCTTGAAAGGTTTCCTAGGAGCAGCCCTCATTGCAGTGTCTGTCCCCCCAGAGAACTGAGCACGGAGTCTGGCCCTAACCTCCTGGGTCTCTCCTGTAGCTCACAGTGGAAGACAATTTTACTTCAACAGTTCAAGTTTTACAATCTATTGAATCGGTGCCTGGTCTCCACAGCACAGGGAAAGCTCCTCTGCTCTCAGTCACAATTCCTGCTCTGCATGCTCAGCAAGGGAAGGAGTCACGATGCTCCATCTTTCAGGTTTGGAACAATATGGGTTAAACTTGTTGGGAAAGAGCATCCCTGGATAAACAGCCTCACTTCCAGTATTGAACTGTAGTGTATTAGGAACTGTTTTCCTGTTCTCCTTCCTCTAAACACAGCCAGACACAGCTCTGAGAAAGCCTCCACTTACTGCTGCTTGTATGGAAAATTGAGGGAACCAACAGATACATCAATCACTGCAGAGAAACTCGAAGGAACACTGAGGTTATGAGTACAAAGCAATGACACAGCCAACACCATCCTTTGCAGAGGAAAGCAGGGTTTGAAGCTCAAAGAGGAACGTGACATTTCAGAATTTTTTCAAATAATTAAAACACGCAGCCTTTGCCAGGGACACTGCTGCCACATCTCTGGGTAGATGTGTCCCTGCTCCCTAGGGAAGAGCAGCTCAGCTTCAAAGTGGCAAAGTCTCTTAGTGGTACAAAATCTGCACATTACAAGGTCGCTGTTGGGTTTGCTGCCTTCGCTGTCCCGTGGCCCCGTTCCCCCCATGAGTCACACATACACAGAAACAGCCCGTGGTGCTCAGGACACAGGGATAAAACACAGTGGGGCCGGGCAGAGAGGAGCTCCCCAGCTCAGCTGCTGCACAGCAACCTGGCAGGAGGGTTTGGTACCAAACACTCAGTGCAGGAGGGCACAGGGAGGCAATTCCCATCTGTCACCACATCCATGTCACTGTGCGATCATGAGGCCATACTTGGAGCACAGCAGGCCCCTCTTCTTTTCCCGTTCCATGAGGAAATTCCTCAGTTTGGTGGTGGGGAAGGTGACCAGTGCTTGCTGCCTGTTGTCCAAACCTGTCTCCTGGAGCCACGGGCTCTGAAGGCACTCGGAGGCTGACGGCCTTCCCCTAGGACAGACAAAGGTGAGGGGTCAGTCAGGGATCCACGCTCGGTGAGGGGGCTCCTTGCAAATGGAGAGGGGGGCAGTATCCAGGATCTGCACCAGCTGAGCTGCTGGGAGGACAGACAGCACCTTACCAAGGGTTTGCACACAGAGTGCTCTGGAGGAAGGACACTGCTCCCCCGGAGAGACCCGCGTAGCACCGTGTGAGCTTCAGTTTGCCCTTCCTGGCTGTTCTCAGGAATTCACAGGGTGCATCAGAGCTGACGGGGTAGTTGGCACTCAACCTGCCCCAGAAGAAGAGAATTGATCAGCAGCAGAGCCTCCAGCTCTGGGCTACCAGCAGAAGAATGTGGAGCTGTTGGAATGAGTGCCAAGGAGGCCACCAAGGTGATCAGAGGGATGGAGCCCCTCTGCTATGAGAAAAGGCTGGGAGAGTTGGGATTGTTCATCCTGGAGAAGAGAAGGCTCCAGGGAGACCTTGGAGCCCTTTCCAGTGCCTAAAGGGGCTCCAAGAGAGCTGGAGAGGGACTTTGGTTAAAGGCTTGTAGTGGTAGGACAAGGGTGAACAGTTTTAAACCAAAAGAGGAGAGCTGTAGATACTGGTAAGAAATTCTTCTCTGTGGGGGTGGGGAGGCCCTGCCACAGGTTGCCCATCCATCCCCTCCATTCCCCAGTTTTCCATGGCATTGCCAAGGGAGGGGCACAGCTGAGATTAACTCTCTGAAATTGTGGTTTTAAAGCCTCTCACAGGGCAGGGAACAATCAAGTGACTCACATGATGAAGGCTGTGATTCCGATGGACCAGATATCAGTCTGGGGAAGGGCTCCTTGCTCTGTCAGCAGTTCTGGAGCTGGAAAAGTAAGTTGATGTGAGCCAAGATCCTCTCCAACTCACTGAGAGCAGTGCAAAAGCAGTGGGTACTTTCATGCTTTGCTGCCTTCCCAAGAGGGAAGCAGAGGCATCTCCCAGGACAGGGAGCTGGTTGGCGTGGGACACCTATGTGGATGCTGATTGCTGTGAAACCACGAGGACCTCTGGGCAGATGGCAGCAATGCTTTATCCCTGGAAAAATGGACACATGGATGCCAGCCAGAGTGGCATTACTGTGAGCTCTGTCCCCTGCGGTCTGCAGTGGGACAGCTGTCACCACTCGCTGCTCCCACAAACTCACACTGTCACTTCAGAGCAGCACCTGGAAGGCTTTTCTTGCTCCAGTTGCTGCCTTTACCACTGCTTGTGTCTTTCTTTTTATCACAGATTGCAGATAACCCCCAAATCACTGTGACTGAGCTCTACTCACCCATGGTTTCTACATAGTCTGAGCATTTGTCCATGGTAATAAATTTGTCTGGGCTGTAAAACTGTGCATTCCCAAAATCCAGGAGTTTCAGCAGGTTGGGCTCGGTGATGATCATGTTCTCAGACCTGAGGTCCAGGTGCAGGATGTTGTGTGCATGGAGGTACTCGGTGGCACTGAGGATCTGCCACAGGTAGTCTCGGACCTCCACCTCTGAGTACGATGTCCTGGTGGGAGAAAGGGGATAGAAAACTGAGGTGTCCTGTCTGCATGCCCAAAAATGCCTTTCTGCGCCTGCTATCACCCTTCCCTGGGTGTCTGAGCCCATCAGGCCCTTGAGAGTCAATAAGAAACAGCTCTATTTTAGCAAATCTGCTGTATGTGGAGAGGCTGGTCCATCCTGTCAGTCAGGTTTACAGGTGTAAGAAGTTCAGGATGTTGTGGAGCTGAAAGAGAGAAAGCAGATTTGATGCCCACCATTCCCTCTCTTTTAACTACAGGATTTCAGCAGATCCATTTTGTACCATCTGGAAAAACAATGACTCTTCCCGACCCACAGTAACCTTCACGTTGTGGGAGATGGGGCTTCATATCAACCACTCTAAACTGCTTTCAGCATCTCAGCTGCGTGGCCCTGAGTTGTCCCACTGTAGGGAACTCAAGCAATTTCTTATCTCACAAGAAGTTGCAGAACAAATGCTTTACAAATGCCATGTGCAATGATACCACACTGGAACAGATGGAGAGGGATGATCCTGTTTGTCAGGAGAAAGCAAGTTTTCCTCCCAACACCAGCCCTGATGGGAAAACCCTTCCCTCTTACCGTAACGCCAAGGAGTGGAGCAGCTCTGGTCCCACACACATCTCCTGGATCAGCACCAAGTGCCGGGGGCTGACGTAGGCGCCCTTCAGCTGGGCTATGTTTGTGTGGTGAAGCTTCCTCAGCACCTGGTACTCCAGGAGCACAGCCTGCTTGTCCTCTTGCCAGTAAGGGATGATTTTAGCAGCCAAAGTCTTGCCGCTCACCTTCTCCCGGCACTGCCGGACGATGCTGAATCGGCCCCTGGTGCAAAGGGACACAGAGGCACGTTAGGCTTCCCTTCTGTTCTCTAAAACCACCAGGATCCCATGCTGTGTTTTTCATCTGTGCCTGGTGGGGAGTTATTGCATCTACTGTCACAGTTTGCACATCCTCCTATGTGTTTCAACTGTACACTTACTTTAAATTACAGGAGTGAGACCTTAACTCCTCCGGAGAGAGAGGAGAGAGCAAGAGAACCAAGCAGAAGTCAGTATCTTTCTTTTAGCCAGAGAAAGTTGAATCCCAACTCCCTCACTGAAACGGTGGCTGCAAAGGTTGGTGCAGCAAGGACAGGAAACTTGGTTAGCCCTAGGCTCACTTCATGATAAATCAAGTGGCTGCCCTGCTGCCAGCACGCCTGTTGTGACAGGACAAGGGGTGATGGTTTTAAACTGAAAGAGGATGGATTTAGACTCGATGTGAGGAAGAAGTTTTTTTACAATGAGAATGGTAAAACAATCTGGCCTTGAACACTTCCAGGGATGGGGCAGCCACAGCTTCTCTGGACAACCTGTGCCAGGGACCACCCTCACAGGGAAGATTTTTTTCCTAATATCTAATCTAAACTTACTCTCTTTCACTTTGAAGCCATCCCCTTGTCCTGTCACTACAACCCCTTATAGAAAGCCCTTCTCCATCTTTCTTGTAGGCTCCCTTCAGGTAGTGGAAGGTGCAATTAGGTCACCCTGAAGCTTCTCTTCTCCAGGTTGAACAACCCCAATATTCTCAGCCTGTCCTCATAGGAAAGCTGCTCCGTCACATGTGGGATTTCCCTGAAAGCTCAGTTGGATTCTCTACCTTTTGATCTCTGTTTGGAAGGCGTAGGTCTGGTAGGTTGGGAAGGGCTCGGGTGGTGTGATCACTTCACTCTCTTCTTCATGGGCAGCTGATGGGAGCTCCTGTGTGGCAGCACGAAGCTCTGCAGGGAAAAAGGGACAGGGGTTATCTGGGAAGACAGCTCTGTGTGGAAACTGGAGACTCTCTGAGTCTTCCATGCTATCTGTGAACAACAACAAGCAGAGCTTTCTCCAGGTTACTCTGTGTTCCAGCTGTGGCACCCAGTGCTTTTGGAGTGCAACAGATTCTGCTCTGTCCACCCAAAAATTCCCTGGTGTGGCCACTCCAGACAGAATGAGATGGATTCAATGTTCTGTGCTATGGTATCAAACATCTTAGCCACTGTTTCTCGTCTTTTCACACAGCAAGTACTCAGGACATGGTGAAAACTGACAAGAAATTAGAAACTTCTTGTGGTTGGACATTTCAGGGCAGCAGCTGGAAGTTGTTACTCTGGTTCTGGTGTGTGGTGGTGTCCAAGCACTCCCTGAAATACTAAAGCATCTCTTTAAAGCATCTGCTTGGAGAAGCTGGACACACTGAGCTATGATAACAAATCCTGAGAAAAGGGAAAGCAGAGGACTTGGGGTGAGTTAAAAATATCTCTGTGAACCGATTTTTACAGACCAGTCCTCTCCATTGGGAGGAAATTCCAGCTAGACCATCTTTCTGTTTCCTCAGAGAAAGGACACTTCCTTTGCTATGAGGACATGTTTGCTGTGGGGTTATGGATCTTTTAATTTTAAAAACATGTGTGCAGTACAAAGTAGTCAAACAGGTGAAAAAAAAAGTAAATCGAGCTTTGTCTACTTCAGAGACAAAATACAGCTGGAACATTCACCAGAGAAGGACAATAATTCCCAATGGAAAACACCAGAATAGAGAAGTTACCTACTGAATTTAGGATTAAGTCCGTAATATAAGCAAGTCCAGAGTTTTCACCAGTGCAAGATCTATATCAGTAGATAAATGCCTCCAGTAACACATTGTAGCACTTTTGAATTATTTCAAATCAAAACTGACTGTGTCTTCAATAGGTAATCTACAGTTCCCAGGTTTTTGTTTTATTATTAAATTTTATATATATATTTACACATTGTTTATATTTACATGATGTTATCTTATTGGGGTTTTTAATATGTTTTTATCTATTTTCCTGTGTCCAGAATCAGAAAATAATTAGAAAATAATTTAATTTTAGATACAAAAGCCCGGAACCACCCTGAGCCAAGTGGAATTGGCCTTGATTCACTTGCTCTTGGCTTTTTGGGCCCACATCTAAAAGGATGCAGTGGGTTTGATGTAGGAAAATCCCCATGTTTTCCTGGCATTTGGTCTTACCCATCTGATCCTTCCCAGTGATTTTCACTTTGGCAGAGGGGTCGCTGTAGGGGCCCATCCCTGCCTTGCTGGTGCAGGCTGTCCTGAAGTGGTAGATGAATCCCTGGGGGAGATTTCTGGCATAGTAGCAGCAGTCAGTGATGTCAGAGGCAAGAGTTGTCCACTCCCCATCTTAACCAAGAGAAGAGAGAAAAGAGATCAGGACTCACTCTAAAATGGTCACAATGGGTTGGAGGTTTTTTGAGATTTGGGGGTTTGTCATGGTTTGGGGTTTTTTTTTTTTCCACCAACTTTACTTACATGCTGGGAATACAGAGAAACCAACTTACCATGGCCAAATTTTGGGCTGTATCTGTGTTATTCTTCTCTAAAATCAGCTGGTTTATATCTAATAATTTCAACCTGTGCCAATATTGTTCCAGAGGAGTGGTGAAACTTTCCTGTATTTTTTGGTTTTATCTAATTCATGCCACCAAACTCTACTGGAAATATACATCAGGAACTCCAAACTAAGGATAAATCACTGTTTTGTTTTTTTTTTCCTGTTGGCCTGTCTTGAATCCAATTGAGAACCTGAGGTGCAGGATTCCTGGACAGAGCCATCCACTAACACCATCCCAGCAAAACCCAGTGTTTGAAACATGGGCAGTTTTACTCAGCTGTTATGAATTTTATGATTTCTCATGGAACTAGAATTGTAGGTATGTTCTGGACTCATTATTCATGGGACTAAGTTAGGAAGGAGAAAATCACCAGCAAACATTTAATCAACATTCCTTCCACATGATGCTGTGTCTCATATTTTGCTGCTGTGCTCAAGGCTGAACCCAACTCCCTGCAACTGCCTGAGATTAAACCCATCCTTCCATTCAAACGAACTCTGGCAAAGAACCTCAAACCATTGGATAAGCAGCAATTCCCCACCCAAACCCAAGGTATCAATGACTTTGCAGGGTACTGGTTGAATTGGGGGCTGTTTGTGCAAGGAGGAGCAGATACAGCTTAGAAATAAAGAGCTGCAGAAGCAGAGTACAAAAGCCTGTTGTCAAATAATGGATAAAACAAGGAATTTATTCCTGATTATCTTAATCCTCCTGTGTTCAGGAGAGCAGGACTTTGCATGTTCCTGCCAAACACACAGAACACAGTGGGAGAATGTAGGTGCAGTTTCCCATTTTTCTTCCTAATTGGAAGAACTGGTGTTTGGATCCTCCCCAAAATCTCTCCTACAGTTGTGCCAAAAGGAAACATTATAAAGAAAGTGGTGTTAGAGGAGAAGTAACTTACACCAGCTCCAGAGAGAAAAGGCAGAAAGTGGCTGCCCATGCCCATGCTAATCCAGAGAGGAGTGTTTGTGTGTGTGTTTGTTTGTTTGGAAAATTCAGTGAAGGAACATGGAGCAGCTGAATCCAAAGGGCTGGGTTTGTGCGGCTGCAGCAGGAATTGCTATCAGACATCACACTGATAATGACAACAGCAAAGCCGTCCCAAGAGAGGCAGAACGGCCTTGGGGATTTGATACAAAGCTTTTGCAACTAAACAGGAAAACATCCACTTTTGACAAGGGCAGATGGTGACAGGATGAGTGGGAACAGCTTTAAACTGTGAGAGGAAAGGGTTAGATTAGATGTCAGGAAGAATTTATTATTCAGAGGATGTTGGGGCCCTGGCACAGGGTGCCCAGAGCAGCTGTGGCTGCCCCTGGATCCCTGGAAGTGTCCAAGGCCAGGTTGGATGGGCTTGGAGCAGCCTGGGATAGTGGAAGGTGTCCCTGCCCATGGCAGGAGGGCTGGAATTAGATGGTTTTTAAAGTCCCTTCCAACCCAACATATTCCATGATTAAATGATCCACTGATTTTGACCAGGCTCTGGACCAAGAGTTGAAAGAGACTATCAAAGAGGTGATACAGTTTTGCCAAACTTTGGTTATCTTGTCCTGGCTCTTTGCCCTAAGCTTCCTCCATAGCCAATGGGAAAAGAAAGCACAGCTGTTCAGCAGAGGATAAATTGCCTGTTTGATAAATCACCTTTCTCCAAGACTGTACAGAAAGCCTGAGCCTGGGATGATGTTGTTTTATTAGTGTCTAATTTTGTCACATTACTCAGAGCTGCATATCAGAGCAGGCATTTTCTCCTGTAGCTGCTCACTTTTTGGTTGTAGCTTCCACGCAGCCTTGTTTGATTCACTTTAGCAAAGCCTTGGTATGATTATGCAAATTCCAGGCTGATTTAACCAGCACAACACCTAACTTTTAGATGGCTAAATGATGACTGTATGAATCCCATTCCTAACTCCAAACTCAGGAGTTAAATCAGGCTGTTTCTGAATAAAAATAAAATATCCAGCTGGTGGAGAGATCATACGCACTGAGATGTTCCTTGCAAAGCCTAAGGACAGCACTTTACCTTCAGTCTTGCACTGGACAGTGTAATGGACAGGGGTGTTGGTTTCCACAGGTTTCCAAACCATCTGCACTCCATCCTTGTACACCTCCACGATGTCAGGGGGTGGAGGGCTGGGGGGAACCTCTGTGGAGAGGAGGCACAAACCCCATGAGTGTTAGCAGCAGCACTGCAGTGGTACAAAACTCGACACCCAGCATGTCTCAGCTACAGATATTATTTATATATATGTAAAACATTGATATGTTTTTAATATATGCATATATATACACACAGCTAGCAGAACAGCAATTTTGCCATCCCTAATTTAAACTCAGCACTAAGATTTTGTCATGGAGTGGCTCTTAATCCAGGAGAGAATATAAAGAGTGAAGAAGAAGAAATGAACCCAGCACAGGCTGTGGACCACAGCAAGGGAGAGATTTTCGTCTGCACCCATGTGCAGAAATCTCACCTCAAAGGTATTCACATGTCACATTTTGGGGCAGAAGTACTTAAATACCTATTTCTGTAGCTCCTCCTTCTCTCACCTGCTTTCCTTATGACGCAAGAGGTGGATGCTGAGCCCAGAGAGTTTGTGGCCACACAGGTGTAAATACCAAAATCCTCAGCATTAACAGAGAGGATCGTTAACAGCTGAAAGTGTTTGAGCGTGGAAGAGATGAGGATCCGGCTGCTGCTCTGGACAGGTATCCCATCTGGAAAGCAGCAGATGGGAGAGATAAGTACCCTGCAAATTGATACCGAGGTGTTGAAAGCTCTCCCTGCAGCCCTGTGCTGGGGCTAGGGGCTCTCAGGAGGGAGGGCAGTGTCACCTCTGAACCAGCTGATGTGCAGGGAGGAGTGAGCTGCCGTCCGGCACGAGAGCGTCACACACTGTCCGGCGGCCGCAGCCTGGTCCATGAGCTCCTCAACGAACAATGGGGCTGCAGAGAGGAGGAAAAGCGGTGATTCAGAACAGCCAGGAGAGCTTTGTGGAAAACAAATCCCTGCAGGACATCAGACAGCATTTTTAATGGGGTCAAGAACTTTTCTGGTTCTTGGTCTGCCATTCCTTTGACCACTATTTGGAGAATCCCACAGGCACTAAGCACACAGGTGAAGTTCACCTATGGGTATAGTGTGACAGATCCAGATGGATCTTGGAAAATCCACGGGGAATATCTGCATTGCCCAGCTCTGGTACAGCTAAGGTGCAGAACAGCTCAGAGCAGAGACAGACCCTGTCACAGCAAAGGTGTTCCTCTGGCTGAGCCTAAATGTGGGGGCAAAACTAAATAATGGGATTTCAAGGATGAGGGGATCTAATAGAACCAGAGGAAATGGCCTCCAGTTGCACCAAGGAAGGTTGAGATTGGGTATTAGGGAAAATATCTTTATGGAAAGTCTTATCAAGGATTGGAAGAGGATGCCCAGGGAGTCACCATCCCTCAAGGGATTTAACAGATGTGTGGCACTTGGGGATATGGTTTAGTGGTGGCCTTGGCAGTGCTGGGTTAATGGTTGGGCTCAATGATCTTAGAGGTCTTTGCCACCCTAAATGATTCTGTGATCAAGACAACACAAGAAGAGAGAAGGAGACATGAAAGACGGCTATTGAAGAATAGAGCATCAAATCTGCTCTTATCTCCATAGGAAAGGGGGAACTCAGGTTTTCTTCTGTGTTTCTCTGGGGATTTTCTCCGCAGTGGCCAGGGGCTGGCAGCCTCCCACACCTGCCCTTCCCAGTGTTTGTCTGGGCTCTGCTGAATGCTGGGGCAGTAACCTGACCTCAGAAAATGCTCCTGATGGAGTCAAGGGGAGACTTGCCTGGGAAAAAGCAAGTTCAGCTTTGCTGCATCACCCTCTGGGGGTAAAGCAAACCATTGACTCCTGTCACAGCAATACCTTTCTCCTTTGGGATGAGACTTGGTAACTTGAATGAAGGCAGTGCTGATTTCCTCTTCAGAGATCCTTCAGCCCCTATTAACAGCTCCTTTTCTGCTGCCTCACTTCCCAGCTCACCAAACTCTGTTGTGAGAAAGGATGAGAAGTCATTCAAGGCCATCCTTCTCCCCGTGGCATCCATTTGCAGTGACAGTTCTGCCTTCACACATAAACAGTTACAGGTTCCCTTATTAACCAGCCTTTGATTAACAGGGAAGGCTGCGACAGCTGCTGCAAACAGAACACTGTCCTGGAGGAACAGGGAATATCCAGGGATGGCAGAGAAGAAAGGACAGATTCTAATGTCCAGTAGCCAGGGTGATTTCAGCTTCTCTCAGTCACTTAAATGTTAGAGATTTGCCATGGTCAGATGATAACTGCAGCAGGGAAAGCATCACCCAACCCTGATCTTCTTCTGTGCAACCTCAAACAGGGAATTTGAGCCCCTTCCATCAGTGGATTAACCCAGCTGACTATGCACTGAAGCCAGCCACTAAGAGACCTGATGGTGGAGAGTGCTGATTTCAGAACCTGCCATGGCCCGATTTGCAATCCCAGTCTAACCAAAGCCTTAAATATGCTGGGGAAAAAGAAAAAGGCAGCTTTAGCAGAGCCCAGTTATAGCAGCACATCTGTGAAGGAACAGAGTGAGATAATTACCTTCCTCTGGTTCAGGAGATGTCTTTCCTTTTAGGATTCTTGAAATATGGGCAACAGAAGCTTTTACTTTCTTCTTCAGACTCTGCTCCACCGACTGCTCCACTGAGTGAGACCTTGCATATGGCTTAAAGAGTCCAGGCTTGGTGTGGAAGGAACTTTTCTGCTTCCCACTGGAGCCCTTTTGGGAGCTATACATTTCCTTATGGCTCTCTGCCCCTTTCCCCATGGCTAGTAAGTCAGTTGCCTTTGAATCCTCGGATATTTCCAAACGGTTCTTCCTGTTCTTGTCTTCCTGTTCCCTGATGCACAGTCTTTTATCCTTATGGAGATGTCCTGTGGGAGGGGACCTTGCCCTTTCAAGAAGCATAAACCGCCTAGGAACTGGTTTGGGCGAAGGCTTCTTATAGCTCAGAAACTCAAATGGAAAATAGACAATGTCGTACAAATCTGAGAAATTCAAATAGGCAGGTTCCACCTCTGAGATGTCAAATTTTTGAGGGCCGCTGCCAAGACTAGGTGTTTCATCTGACAGGTCTTTGATTTTCACCAAAGAAACTTCTGGGTGCTTGCCAGTGTCCTTGATCACTGGCACATGGATGGGTCTTTTCCCAGTGTCCAGGCTCTCTGTTGAGGAAATGCTCTCTCGGCTAGAAGGCGGGGTCTCAAACGCCAAGTCCTCCAGGTGCTCACATTCTTTAGGAACTGTCTGTGCTCCCTGCCCTTCCAGGACTCCTGGCTCCTCACTCAGGGCAAGGTAGGGTTCTGCAAGGTCATCCTGCTCAGAGACTTCTGCTCTTCCACCATGTTGGATGGAAGGGAAGGAGGTGTCCATGCGTGCTTGGCTGCCTTTGTAGAACATTTCTCTGTGAGAAGTGTGCTTCCTGCTTTCCTTCTCTCCAGAAACTGATTCTGCCCAAACATTCATCTCTTCAGAGAGGGAAACCATCTCATCCACTAAGCCCTCCAGCACAGCAGACTCCTCATCACTGTAAAAAGAAGATCTGTGATGTGACAGCTCCTGACCGTGATCCCTGCGGAGCAGTGGTGGACCAGCTTTTTCAGCATCAGATCTTCCACTTTCTAAGGCAATGCCTCCATCCTCACCATAAACCTCTGGATAGTCCTCATGTTCCAGTTCATAAGCTGAAGCTGGAGCAACTTCTGGTTGTGAAGCAGTTAATGCACCTGGGCTCCCACTCTCCAGACCATCGAAAATCCCAGCCCTGTCCTCCTCAATCACCCCATGTCCAGCCTTGGGGAAAGGAGCAGCCACAGCCCGTCCAGCTGCTCGGCTTCCACTTGCTGTCACAACAGATCTCATCTCACTGTGAAGTGACACCTCTGGATGTTCCTGATGTTCACTCTCCCAGACCTGAGGGAGGACAGTGCTTTGGGAGGACACAGCCCTGGCTGGGTGTCTGCTCTCCAGAACAGCAGGCTCTGAGCCGTGGCCTTCAGGAACCTTCTGGGGTTCAGCTCCTTCATGGGCCAAACTGGAAACAACCTCGGTGACAGCTGGGCTTTTACTCCTCAGAGCAGCAAGTTTCTCTTTGCTGAGAGCCTGCTGTGCTCCATCGGAGAGCGGAGCTGGCACTGATCCTGGTGGTGGGATTTTGGGAACAGCAAGTTGCTCTCCCTTCAGGACAGCTGATGCTGTGTCTAAATAAACAGGAGCCTTCTTATGTGCTTGGCTTTCGCCACCGTGGGCTGATGGTGGAGTGATTCCTGTAACAACCACTCCTGCATCTTCCAGGACAGCAGACCTCACCTCTTTATGGATCTTCAGCTTCTGAGGAGCACCTTCATCAGCTATGAGTGTACCTGGCCTTTTGCCCACCACAACAGTAGCTGCTGGAACACTTTTCCCATGAATTTCCTGACTTTTGTCTTTACATACTTGAAGTGAATAGTTTTCTGTTTGTTCTGTTGGAACAGTGGAGGTTTCATACTCCATGAGTTCAGATTCAGCAATGCCATGAGAAGTCTTTTCATCTGAATGTTTCTGCCTTTTGTCTTTCCAAGGTGGGGCTGGGGCTGCCCTTTTGATAAGCAAGCTTCCACCTGTTAGATCTGGGTGGGTGTCAGTGGGAGCAGACTCCTGGGGCAGACACACCCCTCCCTTACTCGGACAAGATGACTTGGGGGTGGTCTCTGACTGTGTGAGGGTTGAAATGGACTCTTTGCCCTCCTGAAAAGCAGAGTCAGAGGCACAGCCAGAGGCAGATTTACCCTCCATGCTTTCGTGTTTTGGAGCTGATGATGCTATTACATCTGAGCACTGAGCAGTCAGAATGGGGCTTTTGCCTTCCAAACATTCAATGTCCTCCTCAATTTCAGTGGCTTTTGACTTCTTCAGTAAACGTTTCCTATTCTCACTCCTATGAGGTGACACTGGAAGTCCCTCTACCTGTTGTATAAAAGCAGGTGGGCACCTATTTCCCTCACAATGTGTGGAGGGAGAGGGCTTCTCTCCTGAGCAGTCCTTGCTGGCTCTCCTGATGTCCCCTTGCTCTGTTGTGTCTGCAGAACATCCCTTGCCAGGCCCTGTGGAAATGTCACAGTGATCACTGCCTTCAGGGCAGCTCTCCTGGGACAATACATCACAGTCCTCCTCCAAAATATCTTGTTCCCTCAAGGATCTGGAGGCTCTCAGCCTGTAGTCATCCAGGGAACGGCTGCGGCTGGCACCAGCAATGGCAGGGTGTGGTGGCTTCCTGGCAGTGTCAAATGACGCAGATTTGGTCAAGGATCCCAGCAGGCTTTCCCTGCGATCATCTCCTCCTTCTTCTTCTTCTTCCAGTTCAAACTGCTCAAGGAGGGGTTCACGGAGGCCACTGAGGGGCACCTTTGAATACCCAGCCTTCCTGAAAGTCCTTCTGGCTCTGTCCATGTGCCTTCTGAACTCCCTGCCTGGTGAGGAGGGCGGCCTTGCAGGCAGCTCAGTTGCTTGGCTGTAGAAAGTGCTTTTAATGACACTCTGCCTGGGAACACAGGCAGATGGCTTTTCTGCCCCATCCCCTGCCTCTTCAACTCTGTCCTTGTCAGATAAAGATGTGTCTGGTTTTTCTTTCTGATGCAGAAGCGACGTGCTTTCCGTGGAAGTCCTCAGGGATGAAGGCTCAGCATCACCACTTCTTTGGGACGGCTCTGCTCGAAGGCTGGGCTGGAGCCCCTCCTCTTTCTCTTGTAAGATACTTGTCATGAGCTCTTTGCTTTCCGTGGGTGATTTGTCCCCCATCTCAGCCTTCATGGAAGCATATTTCCTCCTCATGGGTTTTACTGGAGGGATGGAGGCTTTGGAGTGTTCCCGTTCACTTGCGTGTTTCAGAGGCTCGGGATGGCTCGGGGCATCAAATACGGGCAAGTGCAGTTCAGGGGTGGAGCCAAAATGCCTCTTTTTGGGGAAATTCGAGTTCTCGTTGTCTGAAGAGGAGCCGCTGGTGCTGGATGAGGTGCTTTCTTCAATGAGGTGTCGGGAGATGGCCAGGGAGGTGTTGTCATGGGTCCTTTCAAGGATTTCTGGGATGGACCTCATCACCAGGATGGATTTGTAGCACATCAGGGAGCGCTGAGAAGGAAAACAAGACACAGCACAAGGAGATGGGAACATGGTGGGAGTATGGAAAGCAAGCATACCAAAATGAACTCCTGCACCCCTAAATATGACACCCACAAGTCTAATTAGACATTGCCACCCTCTGGACATGTCTCCAATCCAGGCATCATTTGCTCTCCAAATCTTCCTCTCCCCTCATTCACAGGCATGAAACTAAATTGACTTCAGGGAACACACTTGCTCTGGTGACTGGGGGAAACAGGACTGTTTGAGATTTCCAAAGTCAATCTGGCCACTCCAAACAGATGGAAAGGAGTTTTTGATGGAAAGCATCAGATGAGAGACTCACTGGAGTAAGTGGCCTTAAATCCTTCAACTGCAATACAACCTACAGTGACTTAGGCCAGCAGAAGATCTACCACAGTGTGGGAGATGGGATTCCTCTGCTCTAAATTCTGCCGTGGTGGGCATCTCATCCTTCCAGCCAGCAGAGAGAAACTGGCATGTTCAGAAGGCAATCAATCCAATTATTTTAAAGAACTTCAGGAAAAGAGGCATTTTCTTGGCACCTGTGTGTAATTCGGCTCCGATTACAAAGGCAGCTGAGGGCACCTAACTTAGACACAACCTTGTGTCTTATGGGCACCTGCATGGGTTTCCAGGCAGTTAAAAGCCTAGATAATTAATTCCTGACACATCCATCTCTCCTGGGCTTATTCCCAACTCACAGCCATGCTCAGATCTCCACTGAGCTTGCTGTCCTAGCCCAAAAGATTTTCAAAGATTCAGATGCAATTAAAAATAGATACAACTAAACAGAACCAACACAGATTAAGAGCAACTCACCTGCCACTTGCTCCGAGCCACAATAAATTTGAGCTGTTTGGTATTAATGAAATGAGCTGCTTCAAGAGGGACGTTATGCTGCCAGGAGGAATGAGGAGAATCATTGGTTAAAAAATCCTGACGTCATTTTTTGAGAAGTTTTTGTGGGGTTTTTTTAGAATTATCTCTTTACACAATTGTTTAATTTAGGAAAGTTACAGTAGATCAAACACTGTTGTCCTTTCATAGTTAAATGCAGACAAAATAATCTTTTCAGTGCTAAAAGCAAGCCCTGTTCAATACATGTCATTAAATTATTTTCGCTGTTGTTAATTTTAACTCTTTTCCTTAGTAATTTAAGCTTTTGGAATATAAACCGTAACTTTGGTCTACAAAGCCAGTTTCCTTTCTGTACTGACATGATAGAACAAGGGGAAATGGCCTCGAGTTGCACCAGGGAGGTTTAGATTGGATATTAGGGAAAATTGACTGATCAAGGACCAGGACAAACTTACCATGAACCACTTGTGGGAAAGACAGTCCAAAGCACTTGGCCTGGCTCTGGTAAGAGAACAGATCAACATTTTAGTTGGAAATCACCTCCAACAGCAACCACTGCTCTTCCTGAAGGTGCTGCTGCACCCACCTACACTCTGGGGTGTGTCCTTAGGTTGAGAGCTGAGAAGCCAACAAGACACAGTAGCTTCCAGCCCAAGGTTTCTTTCCCTGGAGGTGAAAACATCCTCCTTTTTCAGTCTGACACTCCCCACAGATTCTCAGGAAGAGCTGAGGGCTCTCTGCAGGGGTTCAAGGGTGTCCAGAGCAGCCCTGAGAGTGACTTTGCCTCTTAAGGGGGCCAGGGTGAAAATAGCTTTGGGAACAGGCAGAAAGACTAGAAATGAAATTAAAAACAAGTTCCTGTAAACATGCCTTTGAGCTAACTTTCATACTTGAAATTGCTTAATGAATGTAGTCAATGTTATTTAATTCTTGCATAACTCCCTCCGTACCAGTCCGTGCTCTTCCCACTCGTCTGTGTCATTCCAGAAACTCCTCTGCCTGGAGGAGGCAGGGAGTAAGGACACCACCCCATGAGAGACAGGCCAATTTGGCAAATATCCGAGTTGTGGGTTGGGTAATGGGGAATAATATAGAAGAATTAGGGGAAAATGCACCACATCTCACCCAGCTTTCTGCTTTTCAAGCCAAATGATGAGCTGGGTTGTGCCTGCTGAGACAACAGCTCTGCACAGAGGGAGGCACAGGAGGGCACTCACTTGGGGTGCTGCTGCAGGATCCCCTTCATGAAGTCCTTTGCATCTTCACTCAAGTGAACAACATCAGGAATGGTCCATGAAATTTCCCCGTTCTGGATATTTAGGAGAGTTTTCCTGTCGTTCTCCCCAGCAAATGGAGACTTGCATGTGAGGCTTATTTATTGAACACCATAAAATGAAAGGAGACAAGTTTTAGACTTCTATTTTCTGTTCAAATGACAGAAGCACAAATGCTTACACGGGTTTTTAAACACTTGAGGGACTCCGTGCCTGGGACTTGAAATGTTCGTGAGGAACAACCAGGAAAGGAAGAAACCACAAAATAAATTGTCCTTATTATGGTAGGACTGAATGCTCCACTCAAATCCCTCACTTGAAAGTACTGGAGGGCTCTGATGGACAAAGGGTTATTGAGGGAGGGTTTCCAGGATTTATTTACCTTAAATACGTGATGACTCCAACAGCCCTGTGGAGAGAGAGAACACAAATATCATGTTTGTCACTATTTATCCATCCTTCTCAAGCCCCTCTTCTTGCCACTAGACACCCTGGAACAGCAAGATCACCTTCTCCTCACCTTTCAAGGATAATAAATCTCAAAAGATACTGGTTTTTTCCATTCATTTTCCCCCTGCAATATTTTTTAAAATTGTTCTCAAGCAATCCTCCATTTTTAAAGAGCAGACAGGGGAAAAGACTGAAAATATGTGAGGTTTTTGAGTTTGTTTGCCTTTTCTAGAAAGCCCTTTGGGATCATTCCCTCTAGTTGCTGCCTGGAATAGAGATCATCTCCTCTAAGATGCTCTTTTTCATTAATTAGCAGTCAGACTTCAATTATGGCTGAAAAAAAATAGACAGAAGGAGCTTTAAAGAGTCTTGATGGCTTTTGGATTGTCAGCGTTCACTCTCAGTTTCCTGTGTTATTATCACTGCTCGATTTACTAATTAGCAGCTAATGGAAATTCAGGCCATTGAGGGCCTGGAAAAGCTTTTTAGGAAAATGAGAGATTACCAGATATCAGTTGCTTTTGACACTGGTGACTGGGAAACAATTTCTGGGGCAACAAACTCTGGAGAGCCATATTTGCTGTACTGAGGCTCCACAGGTGTTATCCTTTGGGCAAATCCGAAGTCACAGATCTTCAGGTCTTCCCTCTCAGGATAAACCATGAGGATATTCAGTGGCTATTGAGTGAAAAAAAAAAAAAAAATTCTTGAGAGCAGGGAGTATTTTCCGTTGTAAGATTAACTGAGAGAACACCCATTCCCTGGCCACCAAGAGGCTGGGAAAAGCCAGACCTCCCCTTGCACATTACCTTGATGTCCAAATGAAGGATGTTGTTGTCATGAAGATATTTGATTCCTTCCAAAATTTGCTTGATATACAGTTTGACCTAAGAATTGAGTCAGTTATTAAACAATTATTAAATAAACAATTATCAAATAAACAATTATCAAACAGAGCAAGTAAATAGGAGGGTCCCTGATTTCACCAAGATTTGATTTTTAAAGGTCCCTAGCAAACCAAACAATTCCATGATTCTACGATGTTTCCCTCTGAGAATTCCTAAAAAAAAAATCAATTTGATCAATAAATATTGGACACCTGGCTACTAAATGGGAGATGTGAAACATTTTGAACATTTAACACCAAAGATTTTAAAAAAACCCCTTAGAAACCATAATTTCAGCTTTTCTTTTAAAGACAGAAAGGGAGTAGATAGAATACAGTTACAAGGGGATAAAGTGATATAAAGTAAGTGTAGAAACAGGAGCTCCAGATGACAGATAGCAAAGAAATTATGAAAATAGAGCAAATACAATCTGTTTTTTAGGCTAAATGCAATGCTGGTGGTCAAACCCCCTCACTGTTTCTAGTTATTCCTCAAAGAAACCCAACTTAGCAATGAAAGTTGACAGGAACACATTGTAAAGGCTGATTCTGCTTTGACAGGTTATCACTAGTTCAAAGACATTTCTTGCATTCCAAAAGGAAAATGCAGAAAGAACCAGCTCTGGGCTTTCAAATGAGAGAGAGAAATTACCTCAGCTTCAGTGATCACACTCTTCTTGAATAAACGATCCAGGAGCTCTTCGTTGGAGCATCTGACAATGGCATTAAGGGACAACAGAACCACATGGAAAAACTTATTTTTATGGTGGAACCACCTCCATCCAGCCAACAGCAGGATTCACGAGGTGGTCTCAGGCACTGTGATGGCCATGAAAGTCTCTGCTGCAGCAGAGTCCTCCTTGCAGAACCAGGCTGCTCTAAACTTGGTATCACTTCTGCTAAAATCCACCTGTTGACTTTGGGGTTTCTGCTGTGCATTTCCCTCATGCTCACCCGTTCATTGAGTGAAAGAAACAGAGTCCATAACTTCCAGATGTTTCAGAAAAGAATTTTGGTGCTTAATAACTCATTCACACTTGCATACACAAGGCTGATTTTTCTCACAGAAAAAAGCAGAAGCCCAGGACTGCAGTGGAGCTCTCACAGAGCTGTGCTATCCTGCAGTGCAGAGAAGGATTGTGTGTCCTTTTGTCTCAGGAAAAAACCAAAAAGTGGTTAATTGCTTAGATATTTAATAAATGAACTCTACCCAGTACTTCCCAGCCTCCTCAGACAACTGCACAGAAAAGGATACAACTCCAGAATCAAAATCAGTGTTTTTCGTGTTTCAAACTCATCCAGGAGCCTGGTAATTCTGTCGTGGGACAGAGAAGCAAGAATATCCCTCTCTTGATGAGCTCGAGACTTGGTTTTGCTCCGCAGGGGGATGAATTTGGCAGCACAGGACACCCTGTTCCCTTTGTGCACCACCCGTTTCACAAAGCTGAAGCAGCCCCTGTGCAGAAATCGAAGGACAAGCCCTGATCAGACCTGGGCAGAGAGTTTCCCACACCCTGGCAGGCCTTTGACAGCTCCCTGCTGCTCAGTGCTGCAATTCTCCAGCCCAAGAAGCTCACTGTGCTGTGTGTGAGGTGCTGTTGCCCTCTCCTGGCTGTCTCCCATCAAGGGAAAAGCTTTTGCGGGTGATGCAGGCTCGTGCTGGCAGAAGCTGATGCTCTTGGGTCCCCAGGACAGACCTGATGTGATGGGATTGGGACACTCCCACTGCCAAGAAGCCACGTCCAGGCACTAATCTGTGAGCCTCTGGATGTTTTTTTCTGCTTGGAGCTGCCTGGACTGTCCCATCCTCTATCAGAAACCTTAGGAAAGCATTCCCAGCACACGTGGGAGTGACCTCCCACTTCTGCCTTTACTTTCACCTTTTCAGACTTTTCAGGACCCACCCCTGCATCAGAAGCTCAGGTGGGCAATGAGATATTCCTTGGGAGTGATGCTATAGAGCTGGAAAATTCATTTACCTTCCAATCTCCTGCTTAACCTCGTAATGGGAGTGGAGCTTTCTCCTGGTGGCCACTTTCTTTCCTTCTTGGTCTTTCTTAGCTTTGGAAATAAAGGAAAACATAAGGATAAATATTCAGAAAACAATTCCTTGCTAATAGTGTGCAAAGTTATTAAAGGATCATTTTAGGCAGGCAAAATTAGAGGGGTCTTCTAAACTTCTGCAGAGAATTAAGTGAAATTGTTTGATAACATAAGGTGTCAAAATGAATTTTAGGGTGGCCCAGAGAAGCTGTGGCTGCCCCATCCCTGGAAGTGTCCAAGGCCAGGTTGGATGGGGTTTGGAGCAACCTGGAGTAGTGGAAGGTGTTGGGGCATTGGAATTAGGACCTTTAAGGTTCTTTCCAACCCAAATCATTATAGGATTCTGTGATTTGCTTTTATCCTGGATCCTGCCATACTGGCCATATATAAATGCTACACATGAATACAGAACAGATTCCATACAGGTACGAGAACATGAATGCAACAAATTGCATGTTGCCATGGCTTTGGCAGCAACTCCTGCAGCTGAGAGGGTGGCATTGCCTTCACAGGTGTGAGGATGGCATTGAGAGGATGGCATTGCCTTCACAGGTGAGAGGATGGCACTGAGAGGATGGCATTNGCATTGCCTCCACTGCTGAGAGGGTGGCATTACGTTCACAGGTGTGAGGATGGCATTGAGAGGATGGCATTGCCTTCACAGGTGAGAGGATGGCATTGCCTCCAGTGCTGAGAGGGTGGCATTACCTTCACAGGTGTGAGGATGGCATTGAGAGGATGGCATTGCCTCCACTGCTGAGAGGGTGGCACTGAGAGGATGGCATTGCCTCCACTGCTGAGAGGGTGGCATTACGTTCACAGGTGTGAGGATGGCATTGCCTTCACAGCTGATAGGGTGGCATTGCCTTCACAGCTGATAGGGTGGCATTACCTTCACGTACGACGAGCTCTGCTTTGCACAAAACCTCTCCTCCTGCATTTTTGGCAACACAGGTATAAACACCACCATCTTCCAAGGCAGCATTGTCCACGACTAAGAAATACGATGTTCCTTCCTTCCCCTGATGGACCCTGTCACTCTCTGTCAGCAGTGAAGTGCCCTGAGGGAAGGAAATGACATATTGGCACTGGAAAAGCCAAGATGGAAACAGATGTTTCCACTCTTCAGGAAACAAGATACAGGAGCAGAGCCACAACGCAGACTGTTTATGTTAGCAAACCTCACGGACAAAATGCTGCCCAGGGAAGTGGTGGAGTCACCATCCCTGGAAGTTTCAACACACAACTGGATGTGGGTCTGGTTGACAAGGTGGTGTTCTGTCAGAGGTTGGACTCGACGATCTTGGAGGTCCTTTCCAACCTTAATGGTTCTGTGATTCTGTCTATTCAGAAATGCTAGGAGGAAAGGGGCAGGATGGAGTGTGTGTGACAGAGCAGATTGTGAGCATTTGCAAAAGGTCCCTGTGGCAGTAAAATGCAAGATAAAAATATATAATACAATATATACATATATATGTATATAATACCACAAATGTGAATTGATGCAATCCTGTTTTCCCACATAAAATCTGTTTCTGAGCTTTTCCTTATTGAACTGTAACAAAAATTTTAATTAGAACAAATCACTCCACAACAGCACAGCTCAGTGCTTGGTGGGAGCTAAAAGGTACCAGATACCAGAAATTATTAGAGAAGAAATGAAGGATAAGACAAAATTTGATCATTCATCAAATGCATCATTTGATAAATCCTTGGTTTGCCCATGGTGTGGTACTCTTTGGTACATCATCATCAGTGTCCCCTGTAAGAGCTTCCAGATGAGGATTGACAGAGCAGATTTGGGCTCTTCAGCCTGGAAGGGAGGCTCTAGCAAGATATGACAATAATATTCTAAGGAATAATGAATTATTTCCTCCTTTCTACGGGATGTTCATTGTCCTTAGTCACACTGTTTATACCAAGTAGTCGCAGGAAAGATACAGAAGTCACATTAACGATGGGAATGCCCCCCTTGATCCCATCCCTGCCCCCAAACTGCAGCACACATCTCAGTGGCACTCAGGTACAAACAATTTCTCTTCCTGCTCTTTTTGGTCCCCAAAACCACCTTGGTTGCCCTCTCAGCAAAAGGATCCAGGGTGACACAGTGAGAACACAGGGTGGGATGCACAGGGTGGTGGTGGTTCATTGAGAACAGCTGGTTCCACAAACTCTACAGACACGATCCAGAGTCAGTGTGAGAGGTGTGGGAGGAAAGAGCAGGAGAAATTCCCTCTGGAATAGTGCCCTACAGTCCCTCCCATGGTCCTCATTCTTAGCCAGAGAAGAGTCTGCACTCACCTTAAACCACAAAACTGTGGGCTGAGGGGTTCCTTCAATGACTGCCTGGAATTTGGCACGTTCCCCAGAGTTCACCTGCACATCCTCTATTGTCACTTGCATATAGGGAGGACCTGTGTGATTCTGTCCATTTGCTGCATGCACAGCACTGCAACTTCATTCCCAGTGTGCTGACAGAGATGGAGTTACTCAAATGGGATATATAGGATGGGCCATTTAGGCTGTAACTGTAGTTTAAAGTCAAATCAAGAGGTGCAACACCAATATATTTGGCGTTCTCTATACGGCATTACTTTTAGGCTTCTTATCTTCACACTTACCTATTACTTTTTGTTCAATAAACAGTTACCACTCAAAAAATTGGAATATTTAAGAAACCAGTCATCAGGAGTTGTTACCAAAAGAGAAGACAGTGACAATCATGGGATTGGGAAAGGGAAACAGGGTTTGGTCTTACTTGTTGGAGTCTTCTCCTCAGTCTTATACACACGAGTTCTTTCCGTGGTCTCAATATAAACTTCACTGCGCACATCCCAGACCACGTCTCCTTCTCTCCTGTACCAGCCTCCTGCCCCTGCATCTGGTGATGTTCTTTCAAGAAACCCAAGAGAAAAGATCATGGCATAGCCACATACAAGAGGTGCAGGATTACACCCCGCCATTGATGTGTTTAACCACAGACAAAGAGTTATTTGTTTAAAGTTAGTATAAGAAGAATTTTGGTTTGAGGGGGATTAATTTCTCTCCAGCCTTTTTTTACCCTTCTTTGACAAAACATTGCCACCAGGATTCTGAAAATAATAACAAACCTACAAGAATCTGTTCAGGTTCACCACAGAGAACTTGCTTTTCTTGCAACAAAGTCTGTCACATTCAGAAATCCACATGTATTCCATGGAAATGTTGAGGTGGGTATTTACCTGTCAATGGGAACAGTGCGTTCCCGAGCACCTTCACCTCCAGCAGCCGCCTCTTCCCGGGAAGGAGCAGGGCTGGGCTTTGGCACCCCTGGTTCTTCAGCTGGAACCTGCCTTTGTGCTTTGGCTGGCAGCAGAAATTGGGCAAGTTAGACACACCACCCATGAGACCACACCCGAAACCCAGAGCCCGCCTTTGGAGCCATCTCTGGTGTGCCTTGTGTCAGAGCCAAGTCCACCTGACCCCAGCTGCGTGCAGTCACTGAAGGTTGGAGGAGAATTTGGCACTTTTGCAAAGGACACAGGAAGCAAAGGGGTTGGACAGCACCAGAGTGGTGGCACGTGGCTGACTGGGCTAAACTGACTTTTCTGCAAGGAAACACACAGAGACAAAGGTGGGAAAGACAGTAGGGACAGGGAGAAATGTGTCAGCTGGAAGGACAGCGTGGGTTCACACACACAGCGTGTATAGGAGGTAATTTAACTGTGTTTGAATTCCAGCTCATGGCTGCGAGGAAACCATGGAATCACAGAATCATTCATGTTGAAAAACCCTTTTAAAAGCAAGTCCAACCATTAACCCAGCACTGCTGAGTCCACCACTGGAATGCATCCCAGGGAAGCCCAGTGTTAGCTTTGTACAGATTAATTTTTCCATGAAACTTTGCATCAGAACAGTTCCTGACTCACTGCTGTGATCACAGGCAGCATCAGGGACATGAGTGAGCTCACATTGATGTAAACTGGTGGTCAGAGCAGGCCTTGCCTGGGGATATGACTGATAGGGAGGTAATATGGACTCTTACAGAGGATCTGGTGATGTTTCAGCATCAGAATTGCTGCACCTCTACTGGAAAATGTCCTTGTACAACTCTAAGTTACACCAGAACAAGGTTTGGCATCTGGGACTTGAGGAAACCAAAAGATGGTGCAGCTTGATGACCATTTCAGTTATTTTTCTTCCTTTATTAATAATTATTTTATCAGATATAGCTTCAAAACCTGGTTTGAGCTCACGTTCCAAAAGTACCTGATTGTCTTTTGATATTCACCATTGGAATTACACCATAAGATAAAGTGCATCATCTCTTTTTAATTTAAGGAGAAAAGGTTAAATCCAGAGGAGTTTTCTACCCAGCAGGTAGGAACCTTTTAGAGAGCGCTCTAGGGATGTTTGGTGCTGGCTGGTTTTGGAAAAGAGCAGCTGTTTCTAGAAATCACATAGAACAGCTCTATTGGGGTGGCAAACCCCAATGGTTGTTGAAGGCATTACTGGATCAGAGATCCCAGATTCTGGGATTGTGCTTTCCTATCACCAGCACTATTGAAATATTTGCCTTCTTCCTATTTAAGGCATGTGATCATAGAGAGAGGTGTCAGGTCTCCATCTGATCAAAGTGATTTACATAACATGTTTAGTTTTGCTCAGATGAAAGACCTGCCAAACCATCTCATTCACCATTTTATTTTCTCCATAGCTATGACTGAGGAAATAATCTGCTAGCTGACATTTTACTTAGGATTTTTGAGTCCTCCTGCTTCACCAGAGGATTATTTTCAAAGAAGATTTCCTAGTAGAAAGGAAATAAGATTTTAAAGCCCTGACATTTTTTTATGCTGTTATTTTGGGTCTGATTCCATGAACAGCTTTTATCCTTGTTAGGTCTTAAACAAGAATACTTATTTTTTTAAAGAATTATCTGGAGTTTGAGGGCTGAAGGCTGCTTGGCATTGTCCCTTAAGTTAACAGTGGTGGAGAACAGTTATTCTGACTTGACACAGAGACAGATTAGACAAGTTGTTATGGCAGAAGCAGAGGAAGAGTGGAAGGGTTGTCGTTCCTCCCTGATTTTTTTAAAAAAACGGAAAGACAAAGGAGTTGGTTTCCTGGCAAGACACAGCCACACACACGGTTGGGTTTAGTCACACAGGAGCTCCAAGGAGTCTGTCCGGGCTCCAGGGTCAGTTAAATGCAGGTGAACTTGATGCACCCAGCCACCTGGAACATCTCTGACCATTGGTATAGGATATTAAAGACATTTCCCGCTTCTTTATGGCAAACAATGAAATAAAAGCAAGCACCCTTACCCATCCCACGAAATCAAAACCCAAATGACTTCTCCGATTGTAAAGGAGGGATCTCACCCCACCTTCTCCCTGAAAAGTACTTGAAGCAAGACCAGGGACAAAACGCCAAAGGTGGAAAAAATCCCCTCTTTCTTAATTTTGGGCAGGTAATGAACCAAACACTAGACATGGTTTTTAAACACCTCCTGTTTCCACAAAGATCTGCCCCAAACTTAGATCCAGCCTAAGCCCAACCCACCCCCCATGTTTCTTTGGGTCTGAATGCCCTCTCTTAATGTTCATCTGCTCAAAACACATCACAGAAAAATGAGGTTAAAAATATCATTACTAGCATGTTCAATATTTTTCTGTCCCTCGACTCCCTGGGGACATCTCCCACCTTTGTGCCACACCTACCGTGGCCTCCAGCAGTCTGGGTTTGGGTACTGGCTTCATGAACTACCACAGAGGGCCCGGCTGCTGTCCCTGAGTGCTCTGAAGGAACAGACCCAGGAGGGCCAAGGCCAAGGCCACCATCTGCTCGCATGCCCGGGGGAAGAGTCACCAGCAGTGATGCCGAGTCCATGAGTTTTTTCAGAGCTGTCTTGATCTCCTTATCAGCGCGCTGGAGCGAGGCCTGCACAGTAGTCTCCGTCTCTGACTGGGGGGAAGTCATTCCTACAGACAAGAACAACAACTTTTCTCTCTTCAGGGCTAAATAGAAAACAGCAGCACCATCCAACCCATGGAAATATTTGCATCCGTATCACTTTCCCCTCCTAGAGCAGAGAGTTGATGAAGAAATGCTTATTCCAGCAACAGGGAGTGCAGCTAAGAGTTAAAATGAGAAGGTTGGCACAAAATGCTTTGGAAAGTTGTATCTCAGTAGGCTGGGGACACTGTGCCACACTGTGTGCACCCCTGGCCTGTTCCCAGACAGTGGAACAAAGGATCCTTCTCCCAGATGAACCTGATGTTGGCTGGTCCGTCAAAAACACCTTTATTAACCATAGAATCACAGAATATCGTCAGCTGGGAGGGGCCCACAAGGATCATCCAGTCCAACTCCTTGCCCTGCACAGTCACCCCAACAATCCCACCCTGTTCCTGGGAGTGTTATCCAAATGCTCCTGGAGTTCTGGTAGTTTTAGGGCTGTGACCATTCCCTGGGGAGCCTTTTCAGTTCCCCACCACCCTCTGGAAGAAGAACCAATCACTGGATAAGACCAGTGAAATTAACCCATTGCACTGATACAGACCCTATGTGCAAGGAAGATGTTACCTCACAGGGAAGGAAAAGGAGTGAACAGGAATCAGCCTTGTCAGTGACCCTGGGAAAGGGCAGGGGAAAGAAGGGAGGGCTGTTCTTTTTCATCAAAGTCTGGCAGAAAAGCCGCTTTTTGCTCCAGGGTGATGTATTTGTCCTACTTCACCATATCTGAATATTTCTGCTGGGTTAGGATGTAGAAGGCTGGGATGGGATCACAGGCTGCAGGAGCTCATCTCACCCAATCTCCTGCCTGATAAACCTTCCAGAAAGCCTGAAGAGGCACAACAAAGGGACAGGTGGTACCTAGGGAAGCCCCCACGTAATCATGAAGACAGAGAAAATGCAGGTCAGGTTAAGACACTTGATCACATTCATGATGTGACTGCTCACCAAGCAAGAGAGAAGACTCAAACCGTGATGTGGTTTGAGAAAAAAATAAGAGCATTTGGAACAAACAGCTCTGACTTATTTACTGTCACTTGATGAGGAAATATATTCACAGGTGTATAGCTATAGATAAAGAGGTTATATATAATCACAGATCTCCCCCATGCTCTGATACCACCACTTTCCTCCCTGCTTAGGGACATTACACCACTTTCTTCCTTCTTTAGGACACTGATTCAGGCTGAGGAACTTTGATATCCCCGAAGATTAACAGAACTAACAAACAGCACAGTGAGGACAGCCTGTGATGGACAACCTCTTTCCTAGCTCTAAAATCTCAACCTTGAACCTTTCCATCCCACATCTCCTTCAGGCCATTCCTGGGAACTCAAGACTGACAATTATTTTGAAGCTCCAGTTTGGTCTCAGAGAAGGACACGAGAGGATGTGAATAATTTACAATTCCTGAGTTGGAAAAATCCCTAAATCCAGGTTTTTCACTTCAACACTCCTGAAACTGTCTGTGAAAAGGGAGCCAGAGCCCAACTACATTAATATTCTTGGATTGCAACCCAGCTCCTGCTGAAGTCAGTGGGAGAAGAGGATGAGCTGATGGAATATCAAGTGCTATAACAAAGAACACAAAAACCCAACGAGTTCAGTGACAGCTGATGCAAGACATTTATTGATATAAACTCAGCATCTAACAGCATTATCCTGCACTTGACTTTTTTTTGTGTGAGGTTTTTTTCTTTTTGTATCTCAAGCAAACGGAAGTTTCCACTTTATTAATACCCATTTACCTCCAGGAATTTCAGTCAAACATCCATTGTATTAAAATCTTTCATACAGCTGTGTCTTTTCATCTACAGGAGATAAATCCCCACACGTCTCATTAGTTATCTACACAGTTTCATCACTTACAAGCATAATTTTTAACCTCTAGGAAAATATTTTGAAAGTATATGTAATGAACTTCTCATAAACCTTTCACTTTTTGAACAAAGCCCTGCAAAAGATTTTAAGAATTCCCTTCAATTGATTCTGTTTTGCTTAAATTTCAAAAGGAAATGTAAACAGATGTTAATTGCTTTGAGCTAATGAATCAAAGTATAATTATTTCTTCTGTGACCATCTGAAGTGCAGCATTGGAGCTTTTTTAGAAAACCTGAGTGTCAACCACAACAGGAGGAAACCTCCACATTCCTTTACACATCCTCATTATCTTTTATTTGAATATTACATTTTTTGAAGACTATCACAGGGAAAATTCTTTTCTCAGCAGTGTCTTCATAAATCTGAATCAAATCCACTTCATTCTGTGGAATTATTCTAGATAGATACTGGAACAACTGAGATCAGAGTTAGGCTCAAATGAAAAGAAATATTTTTAGCTTTGAAAGCATTTCCCTGTTGTGTGTCTGTTACTTTCCAATGTACAGTGCAATATATGAAAAAAGCACTAATATATATATCCATCGTATTGCTTCATTATAAAACAAACAGTATAAACCAAGGAGATGTTATAAAAAACGGGATAATACCATAAAGTAAGCTTGATTTCCTTCACCACTGGAAAAGCATCCTATATCATGAAGGTAGTGCACACGACATCCTGAGTGGATGTTGAAAGTGAAAGGCTGTGAAATCAATATGTTCATTTTAGTCAGCACAAGGTGCAGCTGCAGAAGGAAAAAATAACTTTTCTACAAGCACCTTTTGTGAATTCAGTCCCTGTTGGCAGGAATATTGCCCCAAGCCTCCAGAACAAGCTCCCCTCTATCACCTGGCTGGGAAACACTGAGCCAACATCATCCACTCATTCCCAAGGCCGAAACTCACTCCACTCTCTCTCTTCATGCTGCTTAGAAATTCAGCTGTGCCTGAGCATTTCTGGTTTCCCTAAACCATAAATGAAAACAGTTTCTACTGAACATTTCTAGAGAGCTCAGCTGGGACAGGGTGTGGGGACTTTTTACCCCACGTCTCTGTCACCGGAGAGGGCCAGTGCTGGGTCCTGCTGAGACCAGTGACAAACTCCATCTGACTCCAACTGGCACCAAGATTTGGGCCTGGGAACTTGTCTCTTTTCAGAGCAGGTTGTTGAAGGTCTGGGCAACATCCATTTTTGGTGAAGCCAACAGGGATGGGCTGTGCTCAGTGCACCTCAGCCTCCCCCTCACAGCATTCCTGCTGCAGAGCTCCAGAGGAACTCCACAGTCAGTCCCTCTCCGAGGCATCTCGACCTTCCTGGTTACAGTAATACGATGCAATTGCAACTGGCAGCCCAATACATTTGGAACAGATCTATGTTTCAAATTAATATTTATGGTAAAGCTCTCTTTTCTCTTTATTTTTTTAAAATTGTCTTTGTGCTCCTGCTACTTTGCCGTAGCTCAGTGGTAAATTCCTCTTATCACATATAAGGGACATCATGGCTTAATCTTCTAGCAGGAATGTTTCACCACTGGCATGTTCAGGAGAACAAATATTCTTCCAGTCATATTTAGTGACAAGGACCACATTTGTAGTTCTTTGTACATGTTAATGTTTGATTGCAGATTCAGAAATCATTTTGTGCAGCACTTCAATCTTTCAGTGCAAGTTAAGTAAATTATATTTTAAAAGACATGGTTTATAAATCCACCATACTAGAATGCAGAATAATGGAAGCTGCATTATAAGACAACTAGGAAGTGGATTTGAAAATATCAGTCATTTAGAAAATACAGTATTTTTCATGTAAAGCAGAAGAGAACAACAAAACGCTTGCTTCCTCATGACAGTGGGACTCTCACTGACTAGAGTCAAACTGGGATTTCAACCACAAGGCCTGAGCAGCCCTTTGAAATCCTGGTATTTGTAATATTTACTATGTATCTCATTATATGGCAGAAGGTTAAAATAATACAACCAGACTGTGCACGTTAAAAGGTTTATGAAGAAATTTTGGTAGAGCTAATTGGTGTCATGAGTGTAGAGCAGAGTCAAAGCAGAGTGAAGCTTCATGACCTTTGGGCCCACACAGTTACAGGAGACACCCCCTGTCCTGGGCTGCTGAAGGATGCTGAAAAGCTTAGATACTTTCACCTCCTTGCCACACCATAAACTGGCACGTGAAACAACTTTTAAGTTCATGGACAAAAAAGCACTTTTTCATCTATATTTCTGTCATAGGTAGAAGAATCAGGCTTTTCCTAAACCTCCCATCACTGCTCCACTATGGAATGATACATGTTCACCTAGATCAAAGCTTTTAAAGTTACAAACTGTTCTGACAGACTGTTCCCTTTAAGACTGGAAAAGCTTGACATATCATATTTAAATACACTTCCCTCTAAGGTATTCCCTTGTACTTGTTACCTTGTAATCTTTGCCACCAATTCCCCTTGCCTACAACAATTTTGATTATTTCTATTTTTTTAAAAAGCTGCTTTCTTTGATGTTAAAAGTTATGCTTGCGTCCACTCAGCTCTGGGAGAGGTCTTCTGTGCTGATGTGCAAGGTGACAGGCTCGCCAACAGTCCCGTAGCTGAGGGTTCTCGTGGAAACTTCAGTTTTAAAGCTGGACTGCCCGTTGTCTGCGGAGCGCTGGACCTCGGTGCAGAACGAGGGTTTCACCGTGAAGGAGGGGCCAGGAGAAGCCACGCGGGAATCGCTCACGCGGAAGGAGATGTTGGAGGGGCCCACGGACTGCACGCCGGTCACCCGGGAGGCTGACACGAACACGCCCCCAGGAACGTGCTCCTCATACTGGCTGAAGAACCGCTGCCTGGGCTCGGGCACCACGGGCCTGACCAGGTTCAGCAGCACCGGCTTCCCAACGATCGGCTCGTTGATCTCCGTCTGCAGCACGGAGATCTCGCAGGGCTTCTCCGCCGTGTGCTTCTGATCCTCACACCTGTAGGTCTCTCCTTCTTGAGGGACATAATCTTCCAGGTCCTCCAGAGTTAAGAGTTTGCCGTTGTGGGTTAAAATCTTGCGGTCCCGGGTGCTGATGTCGTCTGTGTGTAGCTCCTCTGGCTCATCCACTATGACATTGTCCTCTTCGGGAAGGATGTCCTGTATTACTTCGGGTACCTCCTCTCCAACAGGCCAAGACACATCCACTTCATCGACCCCTTCCTTATCCTCTGGACTTGCCAGGGAGAACAGAACTTCGTGTTGGTCTGTGGCAGCTGTCCCAAAACTGAAGACCAGATGCTCGCCCCCACAGGCAAGCAGAGGGGAGGCGGCATCTGACCTGTAGTCAGCACATGATTCCTGTGGGCAGCTCTTCCCTTCAGTTCCACAATCCATAAATGAATCACTTCCTAATTGTTCAGACCCACACGGGGAGTTCCTCTCTTCGTTGCTGACTTGAGGTCCTTCCTGCTCAGTTGTGTACACCAGAGGCTGGATGTCACCTTCAGAGAGACCCTCATTTGGCAGAGATTTTGACTGTTCCACCAATTTATTGTTGGAGTTGTTTGTGTTTGGATCATCTTCTGGGGAGCGCTTTGGCCTTGAGCTGGGAAAAGTGAATGTTAACCCCCCTGAGTCATCTTTTTCTTGTTTTGCTGGGGAAGAGCCTCTTTTCCTTGTGGGCTTCGGTGATTTTTTCACCTTGAATTCAATTATTTCTTCCACTTCAACCCACTTGGGCTTTTTCTCTTCCACTGTGCTCTCCACAACGACATCTCTCGCCGCTGCCCCTTGCATGTCCTCGTGTTCTGTGACATAAAGCCTGGGAACAGCAGCAGACTTTGGTGCTGCCTCCAGCTCGTGTCTGTGGACAGGCTGCCTGATCTTGGAGACAAAAACCGGCTCCGGAGTCAGCTCCGCCCGTGGGGAGCGGGAAGGGGAATGACCTGAAGGAGAACGTGCAGGAGAAACCCTTCCCCTCTGTCTTGGGCTCTTCACCACCGTGGTTATGGTCTCCTCTCTGATGGCAGAAAGGGGCGGAGTTGGCGGGAAGACGAGACTTTTTGGGGAGCCACACTCCACCAGCACATGCCGTGGTCGGCCAAGGCGCCACAGTGGGGTTAGTTTGGGTGAGCATTCCAGCTTTTGGGGAAGCAGTCATTTCGGGAGGGACACACACAACGCACACACCCGCATGCCCTTCTCCACTTCTTGATCCAGGGAAAACCCCAGTGCCCTTGTCCCCAGGGAAAACCCCAGCTCCATTAACCTCCTCAAGTGTGAACACACAACGAGCATGAGAAAAGCTCCAGCCAAGAAATGCTCTGCTGGGTGCTGCTGTAATTCATGTGCTTGTGTTGACCACCTACTGTGCTACTTTGGACCCTCCAAAATTTTAAACACTCAAAGACTTTGTCCTTTTCCTGAGTATCCTTGGCTAAAATCCTAATTCCATCCACCTCAATGGTTAAATGCCCTTTATTACTGTAGGGTCATCAGCTTCTTAATAATATTTAATGTATCATATCTCTATTTTGTTTATTACAGACTCTTTTGAGACCAGAGATCTGCATTTCCACATGCAGAATAGTTATATTGAAAGGGATTAACCCTTAACATGTGGAGACCACCAGGAAAAGAAAGTTAGAACATTTCCTGTGCAAGTCATCTGTGCCAAAATGTATTTATTTTTACTCTTCATAATACCATTAGTGCAGACACAGCCTGATCCTACAACCTACAATAGACACAGGAATACCAAGCCAAATTGGGATGCATAATTATGATTTCTCAGCATATTTCTGCTGGCTTTACTTTCTATTTTTTGACTGAAGTTGGGTTGGTGGTAGATGCCTCATCCCTGGAAATATTCAAGGTCAGGCTGGACGGGGCTCTGAGTAGCCTGATCAAAGTGAAATTGTCCCTCCTCACAGCAAGAGTTTGGACTAGATTATCTTTAAAGGTCCCTCCTAACCCAAGGCCTAAACCCAGGCTTCAGTGCTCTTAATTTATATATTTACCATGCAGATTTTCCTGCAGGTTTTTCAGTGGTGTTTCTTACATGGACAAACTTCCAGGTAAATACAGTGTTTTCCTGGCAAGCACAAGGAAGCCAATGCTCCACACCAGCTCCAGTGGAAATCCCAGGAAAAGCTCATTTTGTTTCTGTGTTGAGATTCTGTCCCTACCTCCAAGGAACAGGGTTAAAAGCAAAGAATTAAGTGAACGGTCAAACAGTGGCCTGAACTGAGATTATGAATGGAGACAGCAGCTTTTTAATTCCTCTCTTTGTCCACACCCTTCTCCAGTCACAGCCACGTGGGGCTGAAGGTCACCCCCTCTGCTCTCCAGCCATCTCTGCTCTGGCTTTTGCACTGAGAGACAGGGAGGGATGGAAAGAGCCCTTGAGAATGGAGAACCCATTTAGAGCCATCATGGAAGACTAATCCTCTTGGGTTTATTGCAGCTTTTCTCATCTTCTGGTCTTACTCTTGAGAACTTGTACTTCCTTCTCCTCTGGGGATCTCTCCCTTTGAGGACACGGTGGAGTCCAGGACTGGATCAGCTGCAGGGAGATTTATTTCCTTCCAGAGCACCCCCTCTTCTACTGCTCATTGCCACTGCTTTACTCTTTTCCCTAAGTTTTCAGCAGTTTTTCCACAGACCTTTAAGGTCTGTGCAGAGCCTTCCTATTGGCCATGGTGCCTTTCTGAATTACACAAAACTAAATTATTTTGGATGAGAATGAGTCCTTGGGTGCTTGCAGCAGACTTTGCTCTACATTGCAAAGTTAAAATGGTTTTTTGGGGTCTGGGATTTGCATACGTGGACATTGTTCAATCCCATCTCTCAATTATCTATTCTTTTCTGCCAGTATTTTTAAAGCTTCTTCTGTTCCTCAGCTTGCAACAGATTAAGAAGAGTTGGAATCTGCCCTTACAGAATTATTCCCAAACTTTCCCCCATCACTATCCCAATTCCAGTTGAGGTCCACTCTAATTAAGAGTTCATGACCACAAAAGGAGGGGAATTTCTGTCTGAGATCACACTTCTAAATTTACCAAACTCCTTTGAGGCTGCAGCCCTTGCCTTGATTTTGGAATCCCTTCTGGAGCTGTGCAAAGCAACAGCCTATGGAATTTAGATCTCAGAAATTTAGAAATCAGCTTAACTGATGGTATTTTGCATTAATGAATATTATTTAATCCACCAATATTAATGCTGCTGCTCCAGATACAGGCACAGAGATGTGGATAAATGAGATTTACCAAGTTTTAGATGTGGTCTGGCTCTAAGATTTCCTCCTGCTCATTACTTTCTCAGGATATTTCTGAATGTGATATAAAAAAATAATTCTCTGTTCAGTTGCCCCAGTCTCAATCCTGGTCCTTGAGGCATTACAGGTAAAAACACTTTTATTTTCTGGTCTTTGCAGGGTGCAAAAGGTCTAATGACTGGAAATTTAACTGAGCTAATGTGCAAAAGAGAGGGGCAAAGGCAGAGGCCCTTCCTGCCTCTCCTGTCTGCTCCCTGCCACATCCAGGTGGAAACTTCTAGAAGGGGGGACAACTTATAAACCACTGCCTCCAAAAGGGCCAAGTGCATGGATCTAAAGGAATAATCCTCACAGAAAATAATAAAAGGGGTAAAAGGTGAGAAACTCTTAATTTTCCTTTAGTTGCAATTTTATGTCTAACAAAAATAAAATACATCAACTTAAGCCTCATGTCCCAAGTCAAGGACTGATTTTAGTAGTAGTACAACTATTGAGGGAAGGCATTTCCCCATAATATCCATTGTATAACTACTTACTGCTCTCAGGACATGGTTGGAGTAGCTTGGACATACTCTGAAATCCTGTCACAGGCCAGTGTCCCTCTTCCAGCATATAAAACAATTTTATTATGTATTTCTTTATGGTACTTAAGATCATAAATTAAGATTTTAATGGCTACTAAGCTTCTAGGCTACTTATGACTGAGAAAATACTGCTTTTTGCAGCAATTAATCTTTGTATTTTATAGGCATCCAGTATAAACCAGGCTCAAAGTATCCAAAAAGACCAAGTTATCAGGACAAATATTTATATTAGAAATATAGAGACAGAAGGGGATAAAAATACTCATCTTCCTCTGCTTCGTCATACAAAGCTTTCCTGAAAAATTTAAAATAGAAAGCCAGAAGAAATCACTCCAGGCTCCGAGATATTTGTTAAATTTGTAGGTATTTTCAGGTAGGCAGTTTTCAAAGCTGGTTTCATTCAACACTAAGAGTCAGACTCTACCTTCCTGAACTCTTCTATCAGCATTCGGGGAAATATTTTTCCATGTGTAATGTCATAAAATAACTGCCCCAGGCTATGTCAAACACCAGTGCTGCTACTTTTGGAACACATGGCACAGAATTCCGTGGGATCTGGTGGGCTGGGAATGAACACACTTGCATGGCCAATGAGCACAAGCTTGTTATTGGATCATGCAGAGGCAGCAAGGCAAAAAACCACANAAAAAAAAAAAAAAATCAGCACTTACATGATGATGGTTTTCTTGGGCACTTTAGTCTCTTGTTCAGTGACTACAAAGAGAACAGTATGAACAGCATGGGGTTAAAGAAAGGCAAAAGCTGAAATGATTAAATTATCTTTGCTCAGTTCATCAACATAAACTGGAGTGAAAAATAACCAACTGTACCATCCCATCCATGCTTTCTGTGGTTATTTCCAGCATCATCTTTAGTGTTTCTGACCAGGAATGAGAATTCAGAATGCTCTCTGAACATTTAGCTTTGAAATTAAATATTTTGTGGAGAACAATTTGGCAAAAGCTGTTTATTCTACCATTTTTGTTTGGCAGGCCAAAGCTAGAAAACAAGGTCCTTATTTAATTTTTTAATCCTATAATAAGGTAGTGATGGTGTCAGAAACCTGAAAGTGCCTCGATCTGGAAAATCCTGGAGAGCTGAAATTCTTTAAACTGTGTTTTCACTTCCTAGAAAAAAACAGTTTCCCCAGACACTGGATTGTGGCCAAGCTTTTGTGGACTGGACGCAAAATCCAAGCTGATAACAATGAAAATCATTAACTAAAATCGTTATCATCAGTAGAGAAAATGAGCATCAAAAAAACCCCCAAAATCCTAGGAAGCCCAGGAGAGCCCTGTGTCTGCTCCACCTCTTTTTTTTGCTCTAATTTGCAATTTCTCCTGACCCTTCTCCCATAACCAACTGGAAGCTGCTGATGCATATCAAGATCAAAAGTAATGTTTTCATGGTGTTGCAAGTATTGCCTAAAACTGATATCTTTTAAAAGTAGGAAGATAACATTTGAAGAACTAACTGAGATTTTCAGCAGGTTTACCATCCTATCCACTGGAACAAAATTAAGGCACAGTTTGAACCACACTGCTTTGAGCAAACCCTGAACTGCTGAACCTATTTGAGATCAAGAAAAAAACCAACAGCAAGCCCCACTTTTTATTTCATAAACCAGCAAAATATCTAAAAAAAGCCCATAATTTAATCTCCAGCAATTGGTTTTCAATTTTCCAGCCAGCCTATAATAAATAAGCTCTGGTAATTTTCAGTTGGTGCAATTTAAGTGAACTGCTACTTAAGATATCTATAAAATCACAAACAGTTCTTGCCCAGGGAATTTGGAGTGTCTGCATTATTTGTTAAATAACTGATGATTAGTGCTGATGTTTTCAATTGGTGCCCCTAAACCTGCATTGACTGAAAATTAAAAGTACATTTACAATATTAAATGAAATACTTTAACCTAATTTTCCTTCCAGTTCACTTTCAAGGGCTCTTCCCTGCCTCAGGTAAAACCACAAATTTGACCATAATGAAAAAGAATTTTGTGCAAATATTGATGCTAATAGCTGACCTAGAGCTCACAGGTTTTTTTTTGCAGAGCCTTGTCTTGTTTATGTCTGTAAAAATCTGGAATCATTTCCCAGAGATTCAAAGGAGTTACTGAAGAACTGGGTGAGTTTAAACAAAATTTGTTTGGAAATTTGAGTTTAAACTAACTGGATAAGTAAAGAACAAAATTATTTTCAAGTATTTATCCCTGGACACAATTACAATAAAACCATTTACCTATCCTTAATTAATTTTGTTTTTTAAATAAATTAAACCATGTTTTAAATGGTGGAATGATAATTATACAGTGATGGCAGATGAACTGAGTGCTCAAACAATTTATTACACTCAGGTTAGAGATTTTCACTGAATTTTTAAATCACTACTTGGGCAACTTTTACATAACTTTTAGCAAACCTCATCAAATAATACAAGATTAATCCATATGCAGTGAGTACCTGAGTAAAAATAGTGATGTTCTGTTGGAAACAGGTATTACTTAATAGGATTATACACCTGAAAAGAGGTGTTTTATAAAATTATTTTCACAGCAACTGTATTTAGACGAGAATTAAGTAATATGAACTAAATAATTGAACAAATTTAATGAAATCTTACAATGTCTATAAGAAAAAGTCTATTTAATGATTGTTCTATTAATGTCTGTTCTTGCAGTCCTCCCAAAGGACACCAACTATGGTATTTCTATTCGTAGTGGATGTCAAAGAGATTCAATATTCAAAAGTTCAGCAGGCCTGGGATGAAAAAGCTGAAAATGGCATATAATAAGTTGTATATGTGCTGTCCGAGGTGTGAGAGAGGGTTTGAGAAATCCTATATTGAAGGATAGAACCACATGAAAGTAGGATGAGAGAATTTGGGTTTCTTNTTTTTGGTATTTTTTTTTCCTGTTGTTTTTCCCCGAGAGGAAAATATTCTGCATCCGTTTTTAGTGCCGGATTTATCATTTCAACTTTTCAAGAGCATTTTAGGCAAACAGCTTTGCAAAGCAGGAACCCCTGATAAGCAGGTTAAAAGCTGTAAGCATTAGGGACAGCCAGTGCTTTTATAGGACCAGACATCTCTTTGGTTAATAGATTAAAACATTGCCTTACAAGTGATGGAACATGGAGGATAAGTGAGTTCTCCTTGCTCTGAATGGATGGAAGGTAATTTATGGCCTTTATTATAATTTTAAGTCTCTTTTCTCCACTCACAGAAGCTTAAACCCATTTTTCCTGCCCAGTTCCCGCTGCTGACATGAACCACGGGAACACTGCTCTGTTTTCACCTCGTTCTGCTACACTTTGGAGACTAATCAGCAAAACCTGACAAGAACTGCTGGAACTAATCCTAAAATGAGCAATTCACACAATCATTGAGGTTGGAAAAAACCCTTAAGATCGTTGAATCCAACTGCTAAGCCAGCACTGCCACGATCACCACTAAACCCTGTCCCTTAGTGCCACATCCACAGGTCTTTGAAATCCCTCCAGGGTTGGTGGCTCAGTCCATGGATATAACAATTTTCTAAATTGTGTGAATGAAATGCAAGCGTTTTGGGATCTCTCTCCAAAAAAAAAAAAAAAAACAAAAAAAAAAAAAAAAAAACAACCGAAACCTAAACAAAAAACAAAAAAACACAAAACCCCAAAGAACCAAAAGGCTCCACTCCTGCAGTGACTGACACGGTTGTAAAGGCAGATGGTGCTCTCCTGAATTTGCACTGAAAACCCTGTGGCCAGGCCAAAAATGAGACTAAACCATGGTGATAGCAGAATAAAAATAATGAGGTAAATGCCCTAATGATCACCCTCATCAGGGAACATCCAAATGGTCAGCGGACAAACTCCTGTGCCCTATTTCTTCAGTAACACTGAGAGAGCCAATGCTCCTCTGCGTTTTAAAGTAATCTTCCTTGTAAAAACTTCAAAATATTTTGCTGGTTTTTACCCATGTGGCTGCTACAAGGCAATTCAATAACTTGCCTAAGGCTCTGCAGGAAATCCAAGGCAAAGCTGTGAAGGAATTATTGTTGCCTGGCTGTAGCTGCTTTGGGGATTTTTATTTATGGCTTTATCTCCACTCCTGTACCTGACTCCTCCCCTTGGATTGTCTGTCTTGTTCTAGGTCCTGACCTGCCCACCCATATGGAAATGCAGCACCTTTCAAAGGCACTGGGCTTTGCTTTCTTTACAAATAATCGAGTTAGGGAGCCTGGATGCATGAATCACACCAGAACATGCCATAGCACATCAGCCCAGGTCTGCCGTGTGCAGGTTAAGCAGCAAGGTGCAAAGCAGACACAGTCAAATGGAAGTCAAAGAGAAGGATCTTCTTTCAGCTACACTTTTTTTTTTTAAAGTGTCTCAAATTCTTCCAATATCCACAGAAAGAGGATTTTTTTAAAGCAACTCTCCATTGACTTCAGTGCAGCGACCAGCTGTGGCTGAAGGCAGATCTCAGCTCACATGGGATCCCTTAGTCCAGTGGTTTCCGTCGTTTTGGATTTGGTCCATCCAAGGGATCTGCAAACTCCCACAGTGTGAATTTAAACCCAATGACAAGAATTTTGGTTTTGATACCCATGGTCTTGGACTGTGGACCATCACCAGCTGCAGGTCAGGGCTCATAAACCACTGGACTAATGGTATCCCAAACCATGGCTTTGGTTCAGCAGAATAAACAGTACAGAAAGGCAGGAGGATAAAAACTAAAACAGTTGCCCCTAGGGTGCCTCATTAGACTCAGACAATGGTCATTTCACAGAAACAGAAATAAATCAGGTAAAACTCAGACCCAGTGTGCAGGTGAGCCAGGAAGCAGACACGGTATCTATTTCCTGTTGTGAGAGCAGTAATGTTGTCCTCTTGGTGAAGTTACAAGTAATCCCATTTCCACAAATAGGAAGGATTGTGAGGATGGAAAGAGATAGCCTTCGTGAGATCCACCTGTTCTCCATTTCTTTGCCAGATGAACCTGATTTTTCCCCAGGCAGATCAAGGCTGGTTACTGATTCTCAAGAAAGCAACGAATTCCCTCCTCAGTCAAGTGCATCATGCCAAATTCATCCCTGGTGCGATTCTGCTCACAACAATCCTCTTGCTCCATGGATGAGCCTATTTTCTCCACTGGCCTGAAGCAGCTCTCCCTCTGCTTCTCCCTGGAGGTGACTCAGGGATCTATTTTCTTCCCTATTACCGAGTTCAAGCAATTGCACATAACCTATTTCATGACATTTCTGAAGCTTCCAGGCAAACTCCAATAACATTTCTTTAACCAAGCTCACAATTTTCTTTTGTTTATGATTACAGGAATAACGGCACATGAGAAATTTGGGGCTGAACATATGCATTTGCAACGCCCAGAGCTGAAAATGCTCCTAACACTTTTAACAATCTTTGTTTGCTATTACAAAATGTGCCTGAAGGGAACTTCATCAAGATACACCACCCTGACAGGAATGTGTTTGTGTTCCTCTACATCCTGCACACAAGTTATTTTTCTCTCTCTAGGGCATAGAAAAGACAAAGAATTCAAGTACTTGAAGGTTTATTTGGCTGAAAAAAATATAGTGTTTCTACACTTACAGCATCCTCCCTGTAATGCTTTTTGATGGGACTCAGGGAAAGGAAAATATGTTTAAAATGAAGTCAAGAAAGTCCATAGATCAGGATGCTAATCTTAATTGCTTCCTGTGGCTGAATCCTCTTAATGTAATATCACAATGCTTGTGTCTACAGGGGGCTGGCCTGAAGGCCCAGCCAGACAAGGGCCCTGTCTCAGGCAGGGCAAACAGCGGAGGACTGTGAAAAACGATGAAAAATTATGAGTGGAGGATCATTTTTCCCTGAATATTTTTCCAGATTCCAGCATTTTATGCCCGGCAGCTCCACAACTTGCAATGTTGCCTCTTAGTGGATGTTGATAATGTCAATTATGCCCTTTCAAACTTGCACTTGAACTCCTGTTATTATCACAAGATAGTGTGGAAACTCATCCAAAGATGAGGGAAGAAGGTCCTACAGCTGCTGGCAAAATTCTGGCTTTTGTTGACCATATCTCCACCAACAACATCTGGGAGAGGCCTGTGAAACCAAGGGTTGCCGGCATGGAAAGGCCTGTGCCTGTCCCAGTCCTCTCTCTTGCCCTCCAAATCTGTCCATTGCCTATTAAAGGTGGTCCCTTGGCTGTATCATCTCCTGGGCCGCCTCTGGGAACTGTTCAAGAGAGACAGGGCTGGCTGGCCCACGCTCAGCCAGACAAGGACATCTATAAGAGGCACAAAGAACCGATTCCCTAAGCCAGGAAATGCTCCCTAGGGAGATGGAGCCACAGATTTAAACTGCTCTGTGAAAGGGTTTACAGCAAGCACTAACACACTCCATGTGGAAATCCCTTGGATAAGCAGGGAACTTTAGGCAGCAATGCCTGAAGTTGTGAAGAAAGAGATGCGTTTTTGGATGGATGTAAAATCAGTTCTTATCGCCCTACCAATCCAGGTGAAACTGGCAGAAAAAAAAGGAACAGGCTCTATGACTATCCCTGGACACTCCTAAATAAAGGATGAACTAAACATTGTTCAGGATACACTGCTGTCAGTTCTGCTTTCCCAGTCATTCCCAATGTCCTTCAGTAGTATTTCAGGAACAACCACAATACGCATCCAGCTTTACTTAGTGGCCCCTGTAACACTTCTGCCAGGCTGACACACACTTTCAAGTATTCCAACAATATATAACTTTTTCTTTTCACTAGTGGTGGTGTGACAAACCCTTCATTTGCTCCTCCTTTTCATATAATGCCTTTACGAGCATTATATGAAGTTGATTTGCCAGGCTTGGAAATCAACAGATGGTGATGGGCACAGAGCTGAGCTGCACTCTGCCCATGCACATCTCCAGAGACGTACAGATACATGGACACCAACAACCAACATGGATAAGATGGCAAAGATACTGGATCCTCAGAGGGGTGTTTTTAGGGCAATTGGCTGGCGTACGTACGGAGCTGGGCAAGGGTCGTACCTTCAATGGTGATGGCTTGGTCTCCTCTCCTCTCCTGGGTCAGGGCTGCGGCGCTGTGGTGGTAAAGCTCTGCTCCACTTTTGGCAGACCCTAATCTGTTCACCAGCTGGAGAGAATCGGGCAGTGCCAAATGAAACACGGGATGTTTTGTCACGATAAAACCCTGCCTGTGCTACCTTGAAAATTCAATGCCAACAGAAATGGGTGAAGGCGTGGCCCCAGTACTAAGCTGGAGTTTGAAGGGACACTTTGCTGCTCAATGGTGTTCATGGTATTTTACCAAAAAATTACTCACACAGACAAGTTACAGCACATCAGCAAATTTATTTGCTTAAATATTTGCAGTTTGCTCTGCAGCCTGTGACTCGCTCCTGGGGTAGCTCTGTCTCTGCCAACAGGCACATGTTCCCGCTATACGCCCTTAATGGTCATTAAAGAGGGGTTTTTTGTTTATCATCCAAAAATCACTGAGTTTTACTCAGCCAAGGGAATACTGGACTTGGGATCTTAGTCAATGGCAAATGCAAGGTAGTCTGATTTTGCTAAAATTCCAGAAAAATTCTTTGAAGTATATCAAGCTTCCGAAATATTTCTGTGAGCTGAACCATTTACCATGGAGCAGCTGACCCATGCTAATTTCCTAAACCAAGACCAATTGCTTTTACTGACAAGCTGTCAGAACTTACTACTCTTTTATTACAATGAATGCATAGATTATGACTAATTTTCATAAAATATTTTACATTTTTTAAAATTAATCAGATATTTACATATATGCTTGCTAAATAAAACAGGAATTTCAGTGCTTTATCCTCCTATATAGACTTAATTTCTTTCTTTTGGCTTTGGATAGTTTCTTAGTAGCAGCATAAGTCTGTCATAATTTAAAGACAGTTCAGAAAAGAATGTCCCATCAGAGTGGTCCCAAGCTTTGGGTTTCCTCTGGATCTGAGTTTAATGAAGATGACTATCTAGATCCAGTTTCCTCTGGATCGAAGTTTAAGCTCAGAACAAGCTTAATCAATTCTTACTTGCACCAGCAAACTCTCAGATTAGAACACTCTGAAGCTTTTGGACATTCACAATCCAAATCAAGTTCAACCTGACTTTCTGTAATTTCTTTATATAGCAGTTGGCAGCAATTACTCTCTCCCAGTAAAATGAATTTTCCTGCCTGTATCATTTCAGGTGACAGATATTTAAATCTCTCTGAACTTACCTCACATTCATAGTGCCCCATATCTTCATTGGAAGGGTTCTTGACCACCAGGACTACGATGCCACTCCGTGGTTCACTGAAAGTCTGGTATTTACTGGTGTCCTTCAGCAGCACCCCATCTTTGTACCATCTGAGTGGGAAAACATGGAGTATAAGCCAGGAGAAACTATGCAGTGCCCAGAGGTCCCCAGATCACTGATCCATCTATCAAACAACTCAAGAATTAATCCTTAGACAAACATCTGGATCCTGGAAGGGAGGTCTGCAGCTGGGTAGATCACACCTGGATATTAAACTGCTCACATTTATGAGATTCTTCCCAAGAAATCTCCTCAGTCAGTGCAGGAAAAGGGCTTTAAATGATGACAAGGTTTCCTGAGCTTTTTTCTGAGCTTTTTGTCTGAATACCCCAGGCTGGTTGCTGATAAAATCAAGTCAGGTGTAAGGCAGGGAGGATAAAGAAATGATAAAATGTTGTCAGGGCTTTAAATCTGACCCAGTCATACTCAAAGTCTATCTGTAGGTATTTCTTTTCAAATTCCAGCTAGAATTAATTGCTGAGAATCTCAGGAATGTCTGGATCATGAAAAGCCAGCATTGGGGTGGGGTTAAGATAGAAGACACAGTAAAGAAAGGGTCATAAACTCAAAATTACTTTTCTCATCATGCAAAATGGGAAACCAAGATTTGTTCCCATGTGAGTTGTAGGACTGACCTGATCTGAGGCCTGGGTGCTCCTTCCACAGTGCAGGTAAACTGAACATCTTCACCCTCAACAAGATAAGCATTTCTGACCTTGTTCACAAACCGTGGGGGCACTGCAAAAAGCAAAGGGAAATGCAGATGGTAGCTGGAAATATTGAACAGATAAGAAGGACATGTCCATGACCAGCTAATTCTCACTGTGTCTAAAGGATACTAGAGACCAAATTTTTTTACCTCAGAACAGTTGACTGCACCTCTACATCAATTTTTTTTTGTAAATTTTATCCAGTATATGTTATATAGAACCTCTGGAATGTGTTAATATTCGTAGTATCATAGAAACATAAATCATTTAGGTTGCAAAAGACCTCTAAGATCATCGAGTCCAACCATTAACCCAGCACTGCCAAGCCCAGCAATAAACCACATCCCCAAGTGCCACATCTACATGTTTTTTGAGCACTTCTGGGGATGGTGACTCCACCAGCCCCATGAGAAGTTTGTTCTGGTGGTTGACAACACTTTAGGTGAAGAAATTTTCCCTAATCTCCAATTTAAACCTCTCCTGGCCCAGCCTGAGGCCGTTCCCTCTCCTCCTGTCCCTGTTCCCTGGGAGCAGAGCCCGACCCCCCTGGCTGCCCCCTCCTGTCAGGGAGTTGTGCAGAGCCACAAGGGCCCCCCTGAGCCTCCTTTTCTCCAGGCTGAGCCCCTTTCCCAGCTCCCTCAGCCGCTCCTGGGGCTCCAGACCCTCCCCAGCTCCGTTCCCTTCCCTGGACACGCTCCAGTCCCTCAATGTCCTTCTTGTCATTTCCAAAACTGACCCCAAGATTGGAGGTACCTCAGCAGTGCAGGCATAGGGGATGGTCACTGCCCTGGTCATGCTGGTCACACTATGGCTGGTACAAGTTTAAAGTATTGCATAGCAGACCCCTTTAAAATACTGCATTTGTGCAGGATTTTACCTTGAACAAGGATCTTTCCCAAGGTACTGGCATTCCCAGCAGGACTGGAAGCAAAGCACATGTACTGTCCTGTGTCAACCCCTGTCAGGTTGTCCAAGATCAGTGTGCAGGAACCATCAGGATCTTCTATTATAATGTGATGGGGATCCACCTCCACAGGCTTTCCATCTGAAAGAGAAAGAGAAAGTATTTCTTTTAGAATAGCTTGCTATTAATTTTCTCCTTACGAGTTTCATCCAGCTTTTCATCTTGAGAGGGCTGAGAGCTGTATTACTGCAGCTGATGTTGGCAGTTGAGGAATCAGCTCTTCATCCAGCTCTCTATAAAACACACCCAGGGCAAAGTACTGTTGAAGGGTCTTGCACATCACCAATTCTCATTTAAAACTGAAGTTATTCCAGAGTACATTCTGTGCAGTCTTGATTCTGCTTTTCCAGCCAAAGGAGCACATCCAAAGTGCCCAAAACCACGGTCTCTAGACTTGGGTATCTCTGGGTGATCAGCTCGTGGATTACCCACTGACCAGTTGTCACAGCAATATGGAGAGGGGACAAATTTGGAAGGTGCTTTTCATGCCCTGCTGCTCATACCTTTGTACCAGCTGATGGATGGCTTGGGAGCTCCTGTCACCTTGCAGGCCAGCTTGACCGTCTCTCCCAGCTCAGCTGTGCAGTCTGCCAGTTCTTCCTCAAACTCTGGAGGGACTGAAACATCAGAGGAAGTGTGTTAGTCTGGAGGAGAGGGCTCTTTCCATGGGATGGCTGCTGCTAAGTGAGATAAGAATAATTTTTGCAAATCTGTGAGGTTCAGAATAGAAAACTGAACAGGAAATTTTAGCAGCTCAAGACTTTACAGGTGACATGCTGTCCTTGCTTGTCTGAGACTAAATTCTGTCTGTCATATGTCTGTTGTTGGCTATAAGGTTAGACCAGATGAAAAAAAGGAATTTGTTGCTGATCTGGAATTATTTTAGACCATGGTTTTAATAAGCACATCCATTATTCAGACACCACACATCTGTCACTGTTAAGATAAGTCCTCAAATAAAATGCAGCCTGGATATCCAAACCAGCATTCTGGTGTCCTTACAATAAAATCTATGCTTTTATTGAATCACCAAATCATGGAGTGGTTTGGGCTGGAAGGGACCTTAAAGATCATCGCATTTCAACACCTGCCATGGGCAGGGACACCTTCCACTATCTCAGGTTGCTCCAAACGCCATCCAACCTGGTCTTGGACACTTCCAGGGATGGGGCAGCCACAACTTTGGGCAACCTGTTCCTTTGTTAAGTGACTTTTATTTTAACCTATTGCTACCGTATGAAACCATGAAAAATTATTTTGATAGTCTTCCTCATTACAACACCTCACTAAAGGCACAAAAATGAAATGCCCAGACTTGTTTTCAGGGTATACAGACTAAATCCAATCCTGTTCAGGCCTTTTCAGACACCAAATATCCTTACTCTGTAATGGGCATCATTTGTAGTTTATGTAATGAAAATAAAGATTTAATATCCCTGCTGATAGATTTTGTGGATTAAAAATTGGTGGAATCTCAAATAACACCAAGAATGATGAAGCCTGAATAACCAGACAAAACTCCAAAGCAAACCCAGGTGCAAAAATAGACCAATGTAAGCCAGGAGTCGAGTAAACGGTCTGGAACCCAACGAAGTCACAGGGGGATTTATACTGGGGTGTGTAGGACTCTGGATCAGGGTACAACCCCAACTCTCCCTGCCTTTCCTCCAGAAGAGGTGTTTCAACCCTCAGATCATCTTTGTGGCCTCTTCTGTGGACTCGTGCAGCTGCTCCATGTCCATTTTATATTGGAGGCCCCACAGCAGCAGAGCAGAGGGGCAGAATCCCCTCCCTGGACCTGCTCCCATATTTAATGACCATAAACAGCTTCTCTCCCTCTTTTCTAATTTCCTGAATCACGGAGACCATCCAAGGAAAAAACGGGAGGTTTGGGCTGTCTCGTGCCACACTTACTCCAGATGGGCTCGCTGATCCGCTGCTGGATGCCCAGGATCTCCTTCACCCAGGAGTTCTTGATGTTCACGGTTCGCGCCTGCAGGAGGTACTTGCGCACCAAGTCCTCCCGCTCGTGCCAGATCTCGAAGGCCCGGTCATCCCCTTCCACCAGGTCGTTCACATCTATGTTGTTCAGCTGAGTGACAGAAGGGCAAGAAAGTCACCACAAATCCTGTGGTTTTAGGAATTCCCTACAGCAAAAAGGGGTAATTTGCACTTCCTTCAAAGATTTTTCTGTGATGAGCAACGCAACATGGCTTTGGCTGAAGAACAATCAGAGCTACTTTAAGCGTTCTTTTCCCTGCTGTATTTGACTTTCTGGTTACCAAACGGACATTTTCCTGGGATTAATTTTTCAGGAAAATAATGTCCAGCATTAAAGTTATCCCAAGGGTGGAACACACGGCCCGCATAGTGTTGGGCTCAGGAACAGCACAATTAGGGGCAACATGGAAAAAAAATAGAGAACAGGCACTCTCTGGACAAAACATGGAAATTTTTCCATTTTACTTTTCTTGGAAAGTAAAATCAGCCTGAATGAATATCGATGAGAACAGAGATAAAGACTTTCAGAAGGGCCTGGCTGGGCTTGGTCAAGGACTCCATGGGTTTTTCGGTTGGTTGGCTGGTTTTTATTGGAGTTGAGCATCTCCTGCCTTGGGAAAACTCCTTCCTCAATTTCTGGCAGTTTTAACCTTGAATGTCTGAAGATGAGTGGTAAAATCCTCTGAATTCTTCCATTTCCAAACAGGAATTGGTGTCTGGAAAGGACATAACCAGCGGAGAGAACCCGATGGAGTTTAGCAAATAAGGTTCCTTCCAACTTACTCCCAATAGTACAGAGTGCCAAAGCCAGAGATTTACAAATGCGAGAAAATATTGTAGCCAGCAAAATCCACATTAATATAATATATTTATGCTGTCAGTTAAATGAGGTAACAGAGATAAGTAAATGCTTGTACTTGCAATCTCCTTGCTGCGTGGTAAAAGTCCACCCTGATGGTTTCTGACAGGTTTAAAAAGATATTTTGGGACAAATGTAGATTCTGCTTGTGCTTCAAAGACTTTTTGAAGCAAAGGAATAGGTCAGAAGAATTAGAGGAATGTCCAAGCTGGATATAAAAGTGAAGTTCTAAATGACAGAGAAATGCTTTATGTGAGGATAAAGTGATCAGACCTTCATGATGTTCTTGAAGATGTAGCTGTAGGTGTCTGTCTTTGTGTCTCGCTTTGGTTTGCAGATCACAATATAATTTTTGAAGAGGAAAACATGTCTTTTGTGTCCTTTCCATGCCATTCGAGCTCCTGGAGCTCCTTCCCACACAATGAAGTGGCCCTGATAGGAAAAAGAAGGAAGAGCACATAGTGATACATCTGGAATAATTACCACAGTTGTGTCTCACCATCATTTTTCAGTGCCCAGATAACAAATGTTTCCTGTTGCATTGTCCCCTGATGTATCTCTGGTTTATTAAAGCACAGCAGATCGTTTCTAATGCTAAAGGGGACTCATCAGACACGGGCACAGCCAGTGGTTGTCATTACATCATCATTTAAATGGTATTGTTTGGTGCCAGAAAAATAGAGACCCCTTGTCAGGTAGAAACGGTCTTGAAAATATTAAAGGGAAATTTTATTTTGTGTGTTATACAGACACTTTATATGATGATTTGGTCACCTTCACCGGAGCAGGACATTCATGTCACATAGCTTCAGACACAGACAGCTCAGTTAGTGACATGGGGTTTCACTGGCATCTCTAGAGAGAAGTAAACACTTGAGGGGTGTGATTAACACTTTTCTGGATGCCTAAATGTGGAGAGATGAATGCCCACCACAGTATCACTGTAATTAAGCCTTACAACTCCACTCATCAGTACGCTGTGATTCCCATGGAAAACACTGGATACAGATACAGTAAATCACTTGCCTGGTATAACACAGTAAATCTACAAAGAAACAGGAATTTGAGTGAGGGTGTTCGAAGTCCTAGACTAAAGTATCCTAATAGCTGGGTCATCTAAGAAACCACACACCTGGTTCATGGGATAAACCTGGGGGAGCACATAGGTCTGTTGATGCCAGTAACTTCAGGAGCTGCCCCATATTGCTTCCCAATAATAAGAGAGGAGGAGTTAAAATGCTTTTAAATCATGTGGGGGCCCAGAACAATTTTATTCCTGTTTGATGAGCAGGTCACAAAGGCAAATAGCTGCATTATGTGTGAATTACTCCATAAGCATCCATGCTCTGGTGTTTCAAACCTTAGTGGACCCAGAACACCCATTTCTGGACAGCAAGAAATGGAATAAGCAAATGCTTTCTTTCAGATATAATTTCTAAAGGATTTTCTTCTAGGAATTAAGGCTCCTTAGAAACCAGTGAAGGCACATATGGCACGGACTGGGAAATTCCAGTTACCTGCCGGATGGGTTCCCCAAGGCTTTCCAAGGTCCCTGGATAATTCTCAATGAGTGAGACGTGGAGGTTGTTCTCTGCTCTTCGGCTGAGGGCAGACACAATGGCATAGGCCTGCTCCAGCAAAGTGCAATTTTGGCTGTTTCTGGCTTTGTTTCGGATTAATTCCTGTAGGTGAACAAAGGAAATATTAGTGGACAATCAGAGAGAAAAAAAGCAGTGCCTTCAGAGCCAAAGGGTTTCTCAATATCTGCTCTGATTCTTTCATTTGAGCAACTTTCATCCCATTTTTTCACCACAAACTGCAAAAAAGGCTTTTCTTTCCTACCGATTCTGAAGTCTTAAAGACTAACCAGTCTGGCTTTTCCTTCAATCAGTTGATATTAAACAAAACTAAAGTTCAAACAAGCACCAGATATGTTTTGGTGATGGAAAACCAAAATTTCCAAAGTGATCCTAAATTCATCCATTGCATTTCTCTTCTGCTTACCCTCACAATACCAGAGGACAAGGAATTCACGTGGCCATGCTGAACTGAGTCAATATTTGATTAATAAAAAGAGGGGTTGGAAAAAAATGTGAAAAGGCAGTTTTCCTGTTCTTCTCACATTTGTTTCTGTTCCTCTCTTTCAGCAATGAAGGCATGGAAAAAGCCTTTTCTCCTCCAAGAGACCCTTAAAAATGTTGCTGTTTGTGTGCAAGATTGTTTTCAAAAGTAGGAAGTTCTGCAGACTATTCAAACTGCTCATTTATACAACACTATAATACAGAAGTATTTTGGCATGATTGTTTTCTTCCTGGATGTCCCAGTGCTGTTTCCCATGAAAATACTTTTTAAAATGCTGCTCACAGATGTTTACTTATGGTCTAAGACAACAGGACAGATGAAAAACACCTGAAAGACCAAATATTTCAGGGTGGTAGAATGGGGCAAAGCTTTTCAGAAAACAAGAATTTCATCTTACTATAATGTCAGTATAAAATACAAGGAAAAAAAGTACTAAGTCAATATCTTAGACATTGGAAACTGCTTATTTTTATAACAGAAATGTTGCTGAGTTTGAAGCAAATTCATACCTGTCATCCATGTATTCGTATATTATATTATACATATAATATATTTTTAAAAAATATTTTTATACATATATTTAATGATAAAGCTCACTGAACTTTATGGGGTTGGATTCTGTGAATCTCCGCCTGGATTTACATTTACAAAACTGTTTAGAGAACACCACCACTGGTGATGATCAGCCTCTTATTTACTCAAGCAGCTTTCAACTGTAGTTGCATCAGAAGGAAGCCAATAGGAAATAAAAAACAAAATCTTTTTCTATACAAGCTGCACAGAGCAGAACATAAACCTGTAACAACATCTCTTTACCTTGATTATTGTCTGGTACTGCTGGATCCTGTTTATGGGTTTTTCCAGGTAGTGCTGCAGTGGTGGGATAAGTGGCTGTGAGGGATCTTCATTAGCTACAAATTCATCTGTGTATCTCTGAAAAAATACATGGGATAACGAGGAAAGGTTGTTATGAAGAGCAATAGAAAAAATCCTGAGTAGCTGGAGCAGAGAAACAAGATTTGTTTAACCATATTTGTGATTTATGTGAGTTCTCTTGGTCTTATAATGTGGTGACCCTTAAAATGTCCCTTAATTACAATTACATAAACACAGCCACATTCATATCTGTATAGTCTTTATAATATTAATAAATACATATGTAAATATGTTCCCATATTGGCTGTACTTTCCAGAAAAAGCTAGAAAGTGAACTAAAAATGATCATATTTAGCAAAAGATATTAATAATCCTTTTGAGGATCACATTTAAGATTAATAACTACACTTCTCGATGCAGTGGGTTGCAGGACAAATTTTCCACGGGTGCTTTGGCTCCTGCCTTACCTTGTAGAAATCCTGGACAGCTTTGCTGACCACAATCGACTCAGCCTGGACCCTTCCCACCAGGTACTGGATGTACTTGTTAAACTCTGCTTCGTGCTTGATGAAGCACATGGCCACGTCATCGTCAGTGTCACAGTTCTGCAAGCTCCGGAGGAAGACACTGCAGGGGGACAGGAAAAAGTGACATCTGAGGAGAAGGTGCTGGAATGAGGCTAAAACACAGCCCCAGCAGCCAGGCTTTGAATCAGGAGATGCCAGGTTAACACAGGTTAAGGGAAGTGATGGGGGCAAAAATGAGGGATGTTGCTACATTAGCATTGAACTTCTCAGTGCCTCTTCACCCAGCACAATGCCATCCCTCTTAGCTGGGATGCATGTGCAGGACTTTGGACAAGGTCCTGGAGTGACAGGACACAGAGAATGGCTTTAAATCTACAGAGGGCAGGGTTAGATGGGGTATTAGGAAGAAATTCTTCCCTGTGAGGGTGGGGAGGCCCTGGCACAGGGTGCCCAGAGAAGCTGTGGCTGCCCCATCCCTGGAAGTGTCCAAGGCCACCTTGGATGGAAATTCCTGGATGCTGACATCAGTTTTACGTGAATGAATGTCTCTATGAAGACACCACTGAAGTGCCTGTAAGATCTTGCTGCCTTTTTAACATAAATCACTGTTTCTCAGTTAAATTCACTTAAAAAAGTAAGAAATAAGATGGACACAGGAAGCCTTGAAGCTCAGAAGGGGATTTACGGAAGTCCCAGACCTGTGCTATGATTTAAGACATACCATCATTTATCCTTCTGAAAGGAGCATCAATTCCCTTGCACCTCAGCACTGCCATTGCTTTCCATCAATAATAACAGTAATAATAATAGTAACAGTAGTAACAGTATTAATAGTACTAGTAGTAGTAGTAGTAGTACTACTACTACTAAAAATAATAATGTGGCTCTTGTATGTGAGCCACTCTTTTGTCTCTAGTCATGGCACTTGGGAATGCCCACCTGGAATGGAAGCGACCAATGTCATCAATATTCCTGAAGATGGTGGATTTCTGACTGGCAACAGCTCCTGGGACACTGGGACAGGTCTCAGTGTACCTAAGGTGATGAGTCTGGAGGAACTGTAAATCTTGAATGTAATCTTCCTCTGAGATCAACAGCTCCTGAATCAGAACACTGGAGGGGAGACAGAGATGCGGAAAGAAATCACAGAAGAATCATCACAATTGTCCTTGAGAGGCTTTTAGGTTGTGAAGTAGAGATTTATGATCAGAGGAACCAACTCCTGGGGTGTGTTGAAAGATCCTCTCTGGGGATGGATGGAGGGATGGGGCATGGAAGTGTCCAGTGGAAGGTGTCCCTGCCCATGGGACTCGTTGACACTAGATGGTATTTAAGGTCCCTTGCAACCCAAACCATTTTAGGATTCTATGATCGCAATTGCCTGGAATTTTCCTTGGCTGAAATCAATCCCAAAATACAAGTGGTTCAAAAGGCAGGAAAACTCAAAGGTGCAAATACCAAATGACACAAGCTCACCTTAGCTTCCTCTTGTATTCATCTTCAGAAACAAACTCTCCAGGAAACTCTGGAATTTCTGTTGTTCCCCACTCTGGTGACAACTACAATATCAGGAAAAAAATTTAAAATAGTTCTTGGAAGTGGACAGCACTTTTATCAATACATACTGAGGAATATCCCTCATGTGCTCACAGTCCTGTTCAACAATTCCTAAACCAGTGTGATTTTTTTTTTTTTTTTTTTTTTTTTTTTTTTTGTCTTNTTTTTTTTTTTTTTTTGGTGCTGGAGAGTTTTTAGGTCTTTCCAACCCAGAAACCCCCGCACTGACCAGAAATATTTCTAATCAGAACATGAAAAAGTCTGACCATGTTACAGACCCCTTCAAAAACCTTCTCATCTATCACTCCTTGCAAAAGGGATGCCTCTAAACTGCAACAGGAACAAGTAATTTTAAATGAGAAATAACCCAACATGATTAGTCACCTTTAATTTCTTGTCCAGATAAGCTGGAGACACCCAACCCTGTCGAGAGGGACTTGATTTCGTGGGTTTAGTCCTGACCAGCCATTTCAGAGGATGAGCTGAATCCAGGACTTCCACATATTGTCCTTCCTTCAGGGTGATGGTCTCCCTGTCCGGCGCCGCAGGCACGTAGTCAGCAGTGACCATGTAGACGTCAAAGATCTGCAGGCACAAAACCACAGTCACTTTGTGCTCTCCATTTCCCTTGTGAAGCACATGATTCCTAACAAGATTCCCCTGGCCAACTCTATCCAAGGCCACAGAAAACCAAGTTCTGACTTTCTGAAGCTCAGACATGAAAGCAAGAGGTGCCAAGTCATGGGTATGTTTTCGACCATGTCGACTTGAACGACTTGTTCAGGACCACAGGGTGAGCATCAGAATTTGATTCTCTGTGCTCTGTATCACAGACACAAAATTTAACTGCTAAATACACCTACAAAATTGAATTAGATCACTAAAGAGGATGGAGATCCCTAAACCATAGCAGATTGGTCATTCTAAGTGTAGTTTTCTCCCTGTGTACAACTTGTCCATAAAGATATCGTACCTCCCCTCTGGAATCCCCATCTTCAGATTCAGAGGAGGATTCCTGAGCAATGGATGAAGGTCTGGATCGTCCGTGGCGAGGAGATGCAGAGGGAGTTCTTGACTCATCATCACTTTCTGCACCCGGTACTCGAAGTTTAGCTGAAAAGCAGAGCAACAGCAAAGTGGGAAATAAGGATCTCCAGTTAAAACATGAACCAAATCTATTATGTTTTTGCTTCTTCCTAGGAAAAGCATTTGTAGTAGCATTTAGGATGATCTCCTATTGATATTTAGGATTAAAGGACTGATTTGGATGTTTCAATACATGATGTTTCCTGCTTACTGCATGTATTGCACTGCAAGAATATTTGTTGGAGAGATAATGCCTCTGTTTTTGCTTCATGTCAAAAATTTTCTACAAAATAATCAGGGCAGACACAAACCAGAATTTTTCATTTAATTCAACAAATCATTGGATTACTGCACAGCTGTGCACAGAGTTTTCAGCCTTAATTTAACTTTAAAATTCCACTGTGAGCTAAAACGTGAAGATGTGGGACATCTTGAAAACAGGATTGATTTCTGACTTAGAAGTGATGAATATCTGACAAATCAAAATACCTAAGATATCCAAAATACACTTCTATTTTTATAATTTATTCTAATAACTTTTTTCTAGTTCAAAACTGTAGACTGAGATGTGCAGTTTGGTTGGACTCTCACTAAAATTTCTTACCCCTGAGCACTGACAAATGTTCATTTGCTTATATAGAATGACTGTCTCAAAACCTGCTGCATAAATCTCACTTATAATTAAATAACACCTAAGAAAAGAGATTGTTTTTCTCCCCTACACTAATTAAACTGCGTTTCCCAGGTTCCTTACCCTGAGTTATTTTTGCAGATACCATTTCTGAGATACGTGAGGTGAGTTTCTGGAAGAACTCTTCTGAGCCAACATCAGCTAATGAAATAGGGCTTTTGGGTACGCCTTCTCTGCCAGCTTCAAGGTCTCCTGGAAAACAGAGAATTTGTTATTAAGCTGGCAATGTCATTGGAAATTCATCCCTTTTTGAGTAATAAAAGCTTCTGTGGAAGGAAGGTTTAATTTTCTTCCCTTCTCCTGTTTTTAAAACTGTGCTTGCTCTCAGTTCATCCAAATAATTCACCCGTGAATGATCAGTCCTGAAAGGTTCCAGCATTTCAGACAATTTCAAAAAACTGGACAAAAATAAGTGGATACATGAAATACATTGACAATCTCAGCTGTAGATGTGAAGGGCAGGAATAAGAGAGAAAATAACTTCCCTTACCTTCAGATGACTGAATAGTTCTGAAAAAGAAAATAAAGCAGAGTTAAAAGTCACAATAAAATGGGTGTAAGGAGAGCTAAATGAGGAACACGTTCCCCCTTCTCCCAATCACTTACCCCAGTGTGGTCATGATGGCTTCTGACACCATCACACGCTCCTGGGTCAGGACTTCAGCCTCTTTCACTGCAAGATCAGGGTTTATCATTAGAGGACAGAAAGCACAAAATGTCCTTTTTTAGGTATTTAATGCAGGCACATTTCCTAGATATGGATTACTGGGGGCACTGCAGCAGCTCCCGACCTGGGATATATATTCCCAATCCTGTCATGCCAATAGTTTCCTCCTCTCCCTGTTTATGGAGATATGTAATTGCCCCATTTCTCCACACTGCTCAAGTCTGGCTCCTGCAGCTCTTGGTACAGTAAAAATGTGGGATGCAAGGCAAGAGAACAGAAAAATGGGGTCCTTCACAGCTCTGCCCCTCCTCCCAGTATACATTTGTTTTCCCCCCATTTTATGGTGTCAAAAAAGGCCCTGGAAAGCTCTGCAAAAATCAAATAACTCTGGTACAATCCAAAATACCTCAGCAGAGTGAAGCAGTCAAAATAATTTTTCAAAAGGTGAATTTTAACTTTACGTTGCCCTTCTTTCATTTTTAAAAATTTGTGCTTAATTTGGTTGCTCCTTAGACTAGTCTTCTGTTTATACAAAAAAGATGCTGCTGTTAATACAAGACAGAGTCAGAAATCTAAAATATTACAGAAGTAAAGAGTTGAATCATTTACAAGACAAGCAACATCAAGGCTCCTCTTGAGAAAAGGCATTTTTTTGGGTGTGGTTGGATAATTTCCTTAGCAGTCATACTTGTTTTTAATCTTAGGCGCTGAATAAAAGGAAAATATAGAGGAAGTGTTTGTGATGTAACCAAGATTTACCATCAGCAACTTCCAGGTTGGCGGTGCAGATGGACTGGCCGGCCTTGTTGGTGGCAATGCATGTGTAAGCCCCACTGTACTTCTTCTTGACATCCAACAGGATCAGGCTGTGGTGCATGTTGGAACTGGCCAGTTTGTACCCAGGAGTGTCTGGTTTGATCCACAGGATGTCTTCCCGGGACTCTTCTTTCATCCAAGTGATTGTTGGCGGTGGATGTCCTAAAGGAAAATTGGTGCAATAAGCTTTAATCTTCCTACTTGTGTTCCTTTCTTAAAAATACGAGTCTTGCTGTGAACAAGTGCTGCTTTGATCCATTTTTTGATACTTTCACAACAGTAACAGGCCTATATATAATAAAGGAGCATAAACCATTCTACAGCACACTCATAAGGACATTAAATCTTTTTGTAAAACCAAAATCGGCAATCATCATACAACTAATGGTCAACATACATCATACAACGGTCATTATCCCCATTTTTATATATAGAAAAATGAAGGTGAAGTTGAATAAGATGTTTTACTGTGAAATGACTTTGTAAGAAATATAAGTTGGGAGTAGAATCCCAGACTTCAGATACAGGAAACGAGGTTACAATGACTTGGGACAGAGAGAGAAGGATGTGTTGTGAAGTTACACATTTTGAGTGTTATTCAGATGAGGTATCTGCTCACTTACCTTCCACTTTCACAGATAATGTGATGCTTGCACCCTTTTTCACCTTCTTATTTGTAAATCTTTCAAGGAATCTCGGTGGTATCAGCTGCTCATGGGAATCTGGAAATAATGTTATTGATGAAGTGCAGTGAGTTTAGACTGAAAAATTCCTGGGTCTTCTGCTCTCACCTGCTGTGGCTTCTCTCACCTGTTTTGGATGGTTCTTCTTTCTCATAAGGATCTGAAACACAAGGATCAAAAACAACATGACAAATACAAATAATCTCCAATCCATGAGTTGCAGACAAAAGCCCCCAAGTGACTCCAGTGGAGATATTACCCAGAAATATTGGTATGATTTGTAAGAGTCCCAAAGTTTTAATAAAATGAATGTTGAAAGTTAATGAGGATGGGCAGGAATAAATCACCTGTTTATGAGACAACAGTCAGACCACAGAGCAGTGACATCATCTTAAACAGTAAATGTATAGGTGAACCAAAAGTAAAGCACATCAGCTTTTACCTACAGACATCCCCCCCTCTCCTGAGTGGTTTCCTCAGTAAAAAAATAACTACACAAAATGGTAAGAGCCACTGGAACAGCCCAAAATAGAGCAATACCCACCTTTGACCACCAGCCTGGCTGAGGAATACGCAGAGCCAGCAGAGTTGATGACAAAGATCAAGTACTGGCCGGCATCTGCTTTGGTGACGTCGCGGATTTCCAGCGAGTGGAATTCCTGCCGGTCAGTTTTCAGGATACGATCTGAGGCCTTTAGGGGCTGCCCATTTTTGAACCAATAGAGACGAGGCTGAGGGTACCCTGTGAGGAGCAGTTACAGACACAGAGAACAAAATTCATTGGTAACACTGATCTGGGGGCATCACCAAACTGACAGATCCTCCTGAGCAGGAGAGAAGGAATCTCCAGCTCTGCCCAGGGATTCTGATTCAATAATTTAACAAATCAGGAATGCCTAAAAATGCATTGAATTTGATTTATCTGTTAAAATTCTTTCCTGTCTCCTCAGTTTCTGGCACTCCCCATATTGCCTGTGCAAACGCTTTGGAGGTTGAAAAATCAACACTTAGGTCTGATTTGAAAGGTTCACAAGGAGAAAAGTTGAAGCCAAATCAGTTCTCATAATTTTTAGCGACAGCAACAGGAGAAAACAGGAAAATCCCTACCTCTTCCCACCAGAGTCAACACCAGAGGGATGTTTTTGCAGTTTTTAGGTTGTAGGAGCCACTCCCTAAGTTAATAACTGCTTCATTTATTGAAGAGAATGAAGGAGACTCTCACTTTATTTTTATTAGTAGTATTATATTATTATGATTATTATTAATATATTATACTAGATACAATAATTTATGTTATATAAATACACGTAATATATAATGATATTTATTAATAGTGATCATGATAATAATGATGTCATTATTAAGATTATTATTCCTTATTGCTCCTGTGCTCAGAGAAATACAGAATTCAGTTTTCAGAAGCATATGCCCCTCATTATGCCTGGGTATATGGACACAAAATGAGGCACTTAATCTGCCTGAGTCTGCTCCAAAAGTCCCTGTTCAGCAGCATGAACACATTCCCCAGCTGATTTGTGCAAATGTGGCGCAAGGTGCTCAGCAGGGGACACAGCAGCACTGAAGAACACCTTGGAAAACCTTGTCCAGCACTTCAGCCTGATATCAGACCTGGACAACTGACAATACCGTGGGATCCACTCACCTTTCACCTTCAGGTGAAATTTAGCCAGTGATGCTCCAGGTGCCACGTGAATATCATGAAGCTCATCAAAGATCTGGGGCAACTGCTCCTCCTCAGTGGTGGATTCCTCCTGTTCTCGGCTAAGCAGCAATTAGAATTAGAAAGAAGAAAATCAGGATGCCAGGTAAGAGTTAGGAATCAGATTGACCTATTTTAGGTTAATTCAGTCTGTGGGTTTTGTCATCCTGAGAACAGATTCAGCACTGTTATAAATACGATTAGTAAATTGGCTTTCGTATATGAGTTTTAGAAGGTTTTATTCAGTAAAGGAGTTAATTAGATCGTTTGTGTGTTGTAATGTAATGTAATAAAGGGGAGGGAGAGTTAAATGCAACATGTTAATTGCTCCTGTTATAAAGTTTTAGTTATTGTTGATGTAATGTCCCCTTCTCTGTAACCCCCTTGTTATTTATAAACATCCTTATTACATTAGTTAAAATTCCATTATCTAATAAATGTCTTAATTGTTAATATAGGGACAAGATGGCCGACTAAGCCCTAAGGGGGAGTTACCAGAAAGATTGGCTGAATGTATCTGGGCTCCTTGACTGACATTAGGAGGGTATAAAAGTGGTGGCACAGGACTCACGGGTGTGCTCTGGCCACATCCCACCTTGGCTGAGCACCCAGCGCTGCTCCTTCGCCTTGTAGCTTGGCAGACCGCCATCCTGGGGCTCTAATTGTCTCATTTACTATTTTTGTTAATAAATTCCCTTTTCTTTTAATTGGCTCAACGATTTTTATTACAGCACCATCTGACATCAAAAGTAACGGAGTGATTCTGTGAGGAAATAACCAGGCTTGCCTGAAGGCTCCAGAGCAAGTCTGCCCATGATAAATGTGCAGCTGTTGCAGTTATTGCATCTCAGCTGGGCTGGATGCTCCTTTATGGCATTAACCTGGCCCTGCTTGACACAGCATACCCAGGCCTGACATAAACACACAGATTGATCTCACCAAGTCAGAGGTTGGAGCCAGAAAATGTCTCCCACTGTTTCCATATTTTACCTTGAAATATATTCCTTGGCACTGTAGTAAGATGATGTCTCTGTGGCATCTGCTGCTGTCTCATAGTCCGTGCTGGTCACTGTTAAAAGGAAAAGGACATGTTTTGAATAAGCTGAGCTTTGAAACTATTTTTCTTGCTTAAATAGTTCTTAATGATTATAGTTCCCTTACTAATTTGAGTGACTGGCAGGTGGCTTTTATATTGTACTGCAGCAGGATCCCACGCATCCCTGGATCATGGAAAACACCTCTGTTCACCCAAAAAGCTTTGCTCTGAACTTCACCTTGGAGTTGGCAAAACCCAGCTGAACCCAAGAGGTTTGCAAGCAAAAATTTTGTGGCCAACACATTTTGGTTAAAATGTAAATGGTGCTTTCCTTGGGAAAAAAAAAAAATTAACCAGGTCTCAGCAGACCTCCTTTCCTTGGTCTTTCTACAGTGATTTTGAGACTTACAGTCCACACGAAGCTCAGCCTTGGTTGAGGCCACGCCCATGTTGTTCTCAGCGAGGCACCGGTAGACGCCCATGTCCGTGGGGACCACGGCGGTGATGATCAGCTGGTGACACCCTTCCTGGTCCTCGTTGATCATGTAGTGATCATTTTCTTCAATAGCTTTGCCGTCCTTGAACCAGCGCACCGTGGGCAGGGGTTTGCCAATGACGATGCAGTCAAAGCTCACTGGGTACCCATCCTGGACTTCTTGGTTTTGGAGCTCAGTCATGAACATGGGGGCTAAAGTTGAGGTGGTTGGAGAGAAGAAAGAAAAATTTCGTTTTATCAAAAGATATGTTTTAGGCCCTTGCTGCCCAGACTTCTGGTTTCTAGTTTTTTTAATTGCAGAGCAATATGTTTTGTCTAGGAAAGAGTCAAGAAACTCTTTAACACTATGAAGATATTCCACCAGCACAGCAATACCACAGCTGCCAACTATACATTGTCCCTGCACCTCTCCTTGCCAAAATGTCTTGTCTCCCTTAGAACCATTCTAAACCCTACAAAATTCATTTAAGTATAATAATCATAGTATTTATGGCCATGTTATAGTAGGTGACATTTCTAGAATGAAAAGGGGCTTCATAGATAAGTTAACATATTGCAACCCCCTCCATCAGCACCAACATCCTTCCTCTCCCTCAAAATGAAAACGAATGAAAAAGAATAAAAAAGTCATTATTTTTTCTAAAAGTGAAAAGCTTTCATAAAAATATCTGCACCACATGAGAAAAAAAAAATTAGGTTACTTGAGAAAAAAATGACACTGTGACCTGTTCTCACTGTCTTTTCCAAGGAATAAACAAGGTTTTCTTCTCCTACCTGTATCAGAAGTCAGCAAAGGTGGTGGAGGTCTCGCTGCTGGAGGTGCAAACTTCCCAAGTGTGGGAGGTGATGCTTTCCCAATGCGCAATTCGATCTTTTTTGGGCCTTGTTCCAAAATGTCGATCTCCACAGGAATTCCCAGAGCACCAAACATCTCTCTGAATCGCGTGGCGGCCGTTTTGGCCTCAGACATGATTTCAAACTTGATGTAGATGTACTGGTCATCCTCACGGTAGGTCTGGTGGTCAACCACATCTACGTCCCCTTCATCTGCACTGACAAAGAGCTCTTCCTCCACATCAGAGATCTCCGTGGAGATCTTGGCCCTGAAGAGTCTGTGGAGTCTCCTTCCTGCTTTTCGGAAAGCATCATCCAGCTCACTGCCAGATGAGCTCTCTGTCTCACTGTCAGTGCTCTGCTTACTCTGCTTCTCCTTAGGAAGAACTTGAGCTTCCTGAGTGCCAACCACCACCTTAGCGCTGTGTGAGACCTTGCCAAACTTATTGGATGCCTCACAGGTGTATTTACCGGCATCCTTCCTGTCGAGGCCGGCGATAATCAAGGAGCAGGTGCCATCGCTGTAGTTGTCTATGTGGTAGTAACGACCATCCGAGAGCTCTTTCCCATCTTTCAGCCACCGGATGTTCATGTCGGTTTTGCTGTGGGCCACACACTCCAGGTGCAGGGTGCTCCCAGGCTCTCCGGAGAAGTCTTTGAAGGTCTCAGTAAACACTGGGCACTCTTGTTGCTTGATCTCTTTCCTGACTTTGTAGCCTTTGAAAGCAGCTTGGATCTTCACGGCCGCCTTGTTCATGGAGGGGTCATCTAAATCTGGCAGCTCTGGTTCAGCTGGCTGAGTAGCTGTGGTGGCCACAGTGGTCTCCACAGTGGATGTCTCCCACTGTTTCCATAATTTTCCTGTGGAGGTGGACTGAACCTTGCTGGTAACACTGATGCTCTTCTTCCCAGCTTTCTTGAGGTAGTTTACCAGGGAAGGAGTCCCAGCTCTAGACTCATCATCGGAGCTTGTGAAAGAGAGATCTGCCTCTCCTGTCCTGGCCAGCTCGTCACACGTGGAGTACTCCTCCGAGTAGTAGTGAGACATCTCCGCTTCCTCCTTCCTCAACTTCTGTAGCTTCTCATCTTCCTCAGGGACCTCGCTGATGGAATCCAAGGTGGGCTCCCGGCTCATGCGGCGTTTCTTGGCCAGGGCTTCCCACAGGAGGTGAAGATCTCCCTCCTGGGCAGCCTCAGGGGGCAGGCTGGGCTGGATGTGTCCATCCACCAGCTCTTCAGGCTGGCTGGCAGGGGGAGCTTCCCTGGCAATCTCCTTCAGCATCGACACTGTGGGAACTGCAGGGAATTAAATGTATGAGAAGTTAAATCTCTGTGAGCTTTGAGAGTGCACATGGAAATGTTCTACAGGAGAATCTCAGTGGCATTTAACTGAGCATGGTATTGAGAACAAAATGGGAGTTTGCAGAATCACAGAATGGGGACTGTTAGAAGGCACCACTGGATATCGTGTAGTCCAACCTGTGTGCTCAAGGACGGTCCCCCAGATCACATTATTTAGTGTCCAGATGGATTTTGAATATCTCCAGAGAAGGAGACTTCACACCCTCTCTGGGAGGTGGATATAACTGAATCTGGTCCTGGGGAACTTGTCCTAGCTGACCGTGCTTTGAGGAGGAGAATGGATCACACCATCTTCAGAAGGTCTGTCCGACCTCAACAATCCTGTGATTCTATGCATGCTCTTAAAACATAATCAAACAACTTTTTTTTGTTTTAATTCCTTGCACATTTGAACCCAATAAACAGATTTCTGCTCTTTTTAATGTTGCAGTTGATGAACTGCTTGTTAAGACTGCCAGGGGAGCCTGGAAAGCTATCCAGGCTCATCCTATCTTCCAGATAGACAGAGCTTCCCTGTCTGTCATGAACAGATCTCCAGTGCCTGTGCTGGGAGCTGAGACTCCATCTCACATGGAGATAACCACCTGGTTGGATGTGTCTAGTCTGAAGGTGTCTGGGACACATTCACTTGCCTCTACATGGTGCCCAGTCCCTTTTGAGATTCTCTGGGTTGTCTGGGACATCCACAGAATACCCTAAAGCATCTCAAAAGGCACCAAATACTCGTGTAGAGACAATAATGTCACACCCTAAATATCTGGCTCCAGAAACTCTTATCTGAGCAACTCAAAACTATTTGGGATGCAGGAACATACTGGGCAATACCAAACAGGAAAATAACAATTCCTTGTGAATGGTTATAACTTGCAAAAGAAAATTAATTCCAGTCCAAGCTGTGGAGATGCCCCTGGATGGTACGAGACCTAATTTAATATCCCAACAATGCACACTCTGTACCTTCAAGACACAGGCTGGCAACAGATTTGACTTGTGGAGAAGCCATGCAGGTGTAGCTGTCCTGATCCTCAGGTTTAAATCCATGGATAATGAGTATCTGCTTTGTTCCATCAGAGAGGATCTCATATCTCCCTCCAGCTTTTATTTGTTCTTTTCCCTTGAACCAAGTCACTTTCTCCTTGGTTTCACTTGACAAGGTGCACTCCAGGCGAGCCACCCCTCCTTCTGAGACTGATCCTCCCACCAAAGGTTGGGTGACTCTAACTGCAGGCTCTGCAATTACAAAAATAAAGTGAATTGACAGAAAGAACAAATCATAATCTGGCTTTAAGGCACTCCAGATCACTCTATAAAATATCCAAGCAACCCATCCATCATTTACAGATTTTTCAGCTGTTGTAGACAACCAAAGGAAAAAAAATTGAAAAGACTGGCAGCATCCAAAATATGCACTTCCAAAGACAATATCAAAACAACTTTCCAAGCTCTCCCAGTGCTTAACCAGCTCCATCTAAACATATACATGCAGAAGTGGTTGCATTTTTCACATTCCTGTGTTTGTTTGCTGGTCTTCATTTACCCATCACCAGAATTAAAGAAGTTATACAGATTTCTATATCTTGAATGTTTGGAAGTGAAGGAGTTGTGATGTGAGACAAAAAAGAAACAGTAAATAGAATGAAAAGAGATTATTCAAAGCAGCATTCATCCCTGCCTTGAAATTTAAAAAAACCCCAAACATATCTATATATTTATGCTATCTCAGGAAGAGTAAAAATTGTCAAAAAGTTTAAATAATTTAAAACCAAAAATTCTCAGCATCCTCTTTACTTTGGAAGGAGGCCTGCCAATGGAATGCTGTTTGCACAACAACAATACTCAAAGAAAAACACATGAAACTCAGAGATGTTGACTGGGAGGTAAAAGACAGTGCTGAATTCCCAAAAGCAGCACATCCCTCAGGGTGATCGTCCTCTTTGCACATTTCACCAGGGTGAGGGGACTGCTGCCCAAAATGCCTTGGGTTTGTTGTGGACAAAGTCAGTGTGTGCAGAGTCATCAGGGTCCAGCACTGGCAGCAGTTATTGTTGCAAAAAGAAAAAGTCATTGTGTGCTTGAACTTTAAGCAAAAGAGGATTTTTTTGGTCATTATTCTCATTTTGAGGAATTTAGATGAGTAACACCACAGAAAGAGTTGCAAGAAAAGAAAGATTGAGGGAGGGACTCCCCATCCAACTGTAGCTTCCAAAATTTCACCATCAGACAGCAAAGGAACTGTGTCCTCCAGCATTTATTTGTGGGGATTATTGAAAAAGATGCATAAAAAACATTTAAAAAGAAAAAGATGGGTGAAGAAGACAACGCTGCCCACCAACGGTCATGGTCTTGGTTAACCCAAACACATTCCAACATGCCCCTTTTGACTCATTCTGTCCTAACTCCACCAGAAAAGACACTCACTGTGACAGGCCAACACATGGATGCAATGCAAGAAACCCATGGTGACCAGCCAGCACATGGATGATGCAGTGCAGGCTGCAAGACAGCTGGATGCAGTTTGGAGGAAATGGGTGCTGAGTGCTAAAAACGCAGCAGGTTTTGTTCCCAGCAGCCCAGAACAACTTTTTTTCCAAGCTCTTCCTCCTCTATCGCGTTGGCAGCCAAACACTGAAAGATGTTGCACTGGGAGATGCCTGTAATGGGTGAAGCAGGCATGCCATGCAAAATGTAGGGTCTGCAGGAGCTTCCAGTCCTGCCTGGGGCCTGTGTCCGTCCTCACCTAACCGCACCATCTGGGGGAAATGCACCGCCTCGCTGGCCCCAGCTTTATTTATGGCCGAGACCCGGAATCTGTAGGGTTCCCCCGGGGCCAGGCCGTCCACTGTGAACTCCGTGTTTTGGATGAGGCCCTCGCTGCAGGACTGCCAGCCAACGCCCGGGATTTTCCTCTCCACCTTGTAGCCTAGGATGTCCCAGCCGCCGTCGCCCGGCGGCTCACGCCAAGACAGAGTGACAGAGTGGCTGCTCTGACTTAGAACTTCTGGTTCTTCGGGTGGCTCAGGGAGGGCTGGGGGCACAACAGAGGTCCCATGATGTATGACACGAGCAGTAGCACTTCATCCTAAAACAGCCAAGAGCCTTCTACAAGCCACGAGGAAGGAGTGCAACGGACTGAGTTGAGCGTAAAGTCATTGTAAATTCATTGTAAAGTCATGACCACGAGTACCTGTGCACCACTGAGTTGTCCTTGTCTGCCCTGATCTACGCTGCTAATGAGAAACATTCATTTTCCAACTCTCATCTCACATAATTAACGTCATCTATTGCTTTTGTCCCACAAATAAAGATAACCCTACACTGTCCATATTATCAATGAATTTAGCTGAAAATTCCAAGCACATTTGAGCCTTGATTAGGTTTATTTTAGGTCTGTCCTTAATGGAAATAAAGTTATTGTTGGACTAAAGAATAACTCTGATATTTTAATAGAAAGTCCCTCAATTTCTCTGTAATTGCAGTATATGTCACAGCATCAGGCAATAACAAATAAATATGTGATGGGAAAGATCTGGTGTCCTAATGTCCATGATCATGGAATGGTTTGGGTTGGGACTTTGAAGATCATCTAATCCCAACCCCTACACTCAGTACATTGGAAAATGTTCCTTGCTTACATTACACTTTGGCCTTAAAGACAGAAACAATTATTTCAGTCTTGAGTTCAAGGCATTTACCATGTAAATGACCTGCCATGATATACCAATCCAAAGAATTAAAGGTAAATATGGTCAACAGCCAGTTCTTTAATTCTGGACGTCATAAAAATAACATAAAGGCTTCATTTCTCTATCGTCAACCAAATTTCATACAAAAAGTCTGTCAATGGAAGGAGGAGTATTAAGTTTTTATTTTGAAGTTCCTTAAATAAAAATGCCCCAAATTAGAAATAGCTGATTTAAATCCATCAAACTTTTTTTTTAATTGTGGTGGAAATGACTGTAATGTGTAACAGATATCTCTTAAGCCTCAGAAATTATTAGACAGACTGCCAGTAATCATTTAAAGAATAGATGGTCCATCAGTGATTCTTGAACCTCTCAGCTACAGCTAAACCAAATTCAATTATCTCATAATCATCACTGGGATGGTGCTGGTGGTTGCTGGGTGACCCTGGGTGCAGAAATGGACACTGACATGTCATTGTCCAACCTGGTCCATGAGGGAATTAGGGATTTATCATTTTCCCTACTTAACTATTAACTTTCATGTCTCTGAAGCAGGAGGTGTGTGCTTCATGGGTGTTCCCCACTTGAAGATTTTAATGTGCTACTTGTTAATCTGGAAAAGGGTTTGCCCTCCACCTGAGTTGATTAGCAGATTTCAAAGATTCCACTGCTGTCCTGGATAATTTTTCCATGTGGACTCTAGCTCAGCTTCCTCCTGTGTCCACCTTTTCCAAGGGAGAAGTTGAACTCTGAGAAAATTGATTTTTATTAGAGTTTATGTTGCATTTTACAAAAGACTGCAGCTAAAGAAAGTTGGGGAGTATCTCTACCATCACTAGGCCTGATATATTTTTCTTCTGATGATGTGGATTATTTCTGGTCAAAGAACAAGTTGCCCGTAGTATCTTCTCAGCCCAAGAACACTGTTTTGGGATATGTGAGGCAAAGTGGAAAGAACTGGCAAAAAGATTGAGAAATTCAATGTTGTAGGTCAGTACCAAAGTTTGAGATTTTGAGTGCCCCTGGGCTGGAACAACACACACTTACCTAGCACAGAAAGCTTGGCTGATGAAATGGCTTCCCTGGAAGCAAAGGTCACCTCTCCAGAATGATGCAGTTGGGCTTTTTTCAGAATAAGTTTGTATTTGTTTCCATCTGCTTGTACCTCCCAGTCCTTACCCGACTGGATCTCTATGTCATTACTGTACCAGGCCACTTCATTAATTGGCACAGCTTCACTCAGGACACAGCTAAATGTTGCTTTTTCCCCCAGAGACACTTCCACATCCGTGAGGGGCTGCAAGAACTGCAGGCGCCACCCTGTAGATTAAAATCAGTGATCGAGCCCTCAGTTACAGAAAAAAAAATCAAGAGATTTTGTGAATATTTGTGCAGAAGTACTGAACATCCAGGCCTTGGAGACCAAGGACATCACTAAAAGGGAGGTTTATGTATATTACTGGAACAGAAAGTATAGAATCACAGAATTGTTTGGTTTGGGAAGGACTTTAAAGCCCATCTCATTCCAGCCCCTGCCATGGGCCGGGACACCTTCCACGAGACCAGATTGCCCCAAGCACCGTCTAATCCATAACTGGGGACAGATCTCTGCTCTTGTACTCTTTTACTTTCTTGTACAGCAAGGGGTTCTGGTCCCCACCGCGGTCTCCAGTAATAACAAAGTAAAAGGATACAGAGATAATATTGTTGCTGAAAAAACTCTCCTCTCTGAAGCCCTGAAGTACCCATAAACACAACCAAACTCATCAGAATCATGACAACTCTCGGACAGTCATTTGCTGCTAACTCAGTGCCAACCGGTGCTGCTTGTAAACCATGTCAGGTACTACAGAACAAGAAGGAAATTGTAATTCATCATCCACTTGGGGATAAGAGAATTGGATTTTTTCAGCCTGGAAAATGGAAGGCTTTGGTATGAACCAATTTGTACCTTCCAGTATGTGAAGGGAGCCAACAAGAAAGATGGAGAGGGACTTTTTACAAGAGCATGGAGCGACAGGACAAGGGGGAATGGATTCAGATGGACAGAGAGTAGCTTTATATGAGATATTAGGAAAAGATTCTCCCCTGTGAGGGTGGGGAAGCCCTGGCACAGGGTGCCCAGAGAAGCTGTGGCTGCCCCATCCCTGGAAGTGTCCAAGGCCACGTTGGATGGGGCTTGGAGCAAGCTGGGATAGTGGAAGGTGTCCCTGCCCATGGCAGAGGATGGGACTGGAAGATCTTTAAGGTCCCCACCAACCCAATCCGTTCTGTGATTCTGTGGGTTAGTGGCGGGCTTGGCAGAGTTAAAGGGTTAAAGGCCGGACTCAATGGTCTCAGAGATCTTTTCCAACCTGAATTATTCTATGATTTATTGTGTGGGAAGAACATTTAGGTAAGAGACAAACAACAAATGCAACTTTTCCTTGCTGCTACTCATCCTGTTTTCCTGGTTTCTTTCCCCTTTCCAACCAGAAATTGAAAATTCCCTGCCCAAGCACTTGAGTTACCTTTCACTGTGAGGAAGGCTGAGGTCACAGCGTCGCTGCACATGAAAGTCACCCTGCAGCTGTCCTGGGGAGTTAAATTCTTCAGCAGCAGGATATGCCTGAGTCCATTTTCAAAGTAAACCATCTCAGTGTTTTCTGTGGTTTTGGCAGGCTCATCATCAATCAGCCAGTTGTAATTGTAGGTCTCAGGCTTGGAGAGATAACACTCGAACAGGGCTTCCCCTCCTTCCACAGCCTCCACGTTCTCCAAGCCCTGGACAATGCTGTTCTTGGCTAGAAAAGAAGGACAACGAACATTATTAATTACCTGACCATATATCTCTGAATATTAGCAAGCCTCGGAGCACTGGAGGATTCCCACTGCTGCAAAGGTGGAAAAATGTGGATGTGATAAACTGTGCTTGTAGGTTTAATTGTTGGTTTCAACCGCGCTCTAACACAGTATTTTAATTAAGAAGATTTAAAGACAGTTTAAAAATAGTGATAAACCTCTGGAACCTCCAGCATTTCATCTAGGACCTCTAGCATTTCACCTAGATTTCCTCCCAAAACCTGACTGTTTTTTATAAATAAAGAAAAAAATGGTCACATTTGTATGAATCAGGCCAATAGTCGATAGGAAAGCATTGCTCAGGAAGATAACATGTAACCAAATTCCTTTTGTCCTATGACAGAAACATTTCCCAGAGATCTCCCAGACAGCACAATTATCATCCTAACTGGGGAGATGTGAATCCACTGACAGCTCATGATAAAATCTTATTACTTTCCTTGCAAAGCAAATGTAAGAGAATATTATGGCTGGCAAAGCTATAGTGACGATTATCTGAGATAATTCTGCCTCTAGGAAACACACAGAAAGTCAAAATCTGTAACAAGATTACTTTGAATAGTGAATTTCAGAATTATTGCAAAAGCTGTGTGACATTTAGGTTTATTTTCCCATGCTGTGTGGTGAGTTGTGGGGTCAGAAACATGCACAGATCTCCACACTCCAGAGTCATGCATCAGTAGGCATCTGGACAGAAACAATCAGCTTGATGCCAAATTAAGTATGGGCTGGTGCATGTGGGTATAATTCATGTTGCTACAAGGACAAATGACATGCACAAGGGTGGGGACATGTGGTTCAGTAAAGACAGTTTACACAAATGCCATACACTGGTCAGCATGCTTTGTGTCATAAACCCAGACCCTGAGACACCCCTGTTTAGATCTCTACAGATCATCTGGAACTGTGCTCAGCAAAAAAAAAATTAGTAAAAATAAATTAAATTTTAAAAAACCTCCAAACTGAGCAATTTATTTAATGGCAAAAACAAACAAACAAACCCAAAAAGCACAAGTTACAAGCTATTTATAAACTTATTACTAATTATGAGGTGCCCAGAGATGATGTGTGTGGACTCTCCATCCCTGGAAGTGTCCAAGACCAGATTGGGCGGGGCTTGAAGCAACCTGGGATAGCGGAGGGTGTCCCTGGCCATGGCAGTGGGTTGGAACTACATGACCTTTAAGGTTTTTTCCAACCCAAACTATTCTGGACTTCTATGATACTATAAAAATTCTGAATTTTATAGGATTCATACTTATGGGCAACAATGAGGGGTTTGAAGATCTTATTGGAGAATGTATAATTTTTGTTACAACAACCCAAATTGTTTATCTGTGTACTTTTGAAACGCTGGTTTCCCTAATTATGGAAAGCAGCCAGTTGCCAACCCTACATCCTCTGGGATGATTTTAGGTATTTCAGTTCATTAAAATATTTTAAAATTCTGAAAATGGAAAGTGCTTCTCAGTGTAGAAAATATTATAATAAATAACACCCTGTTCTTCTGCACTAACAAGTCCAGTTAAGCAAGAAGGCAAAATAGCCACAAATATTCAGAAATCGGAACCTGCTCTTGCTGATCACATAAATTCACTTGGTAACCAAACCCAGGAATTCCACATGCTGCAGAAAAAAAGGGAAATTTCCATGTAAAGTCTTAAGTTTTCGTTAATTTCTTTTTGCTATTCCTCAGGGCCTTCAGAAATGCTGATGCCAAGTGAGGATGTGATTCCTGAGGAATCACTATTTGAAATAAGTAAATTACCAAGCTGCCTTAACTTAGCTGAAAATCAAATGGAATTCCACACTATCCATTAGTTACTGGTTTTGGATCATGCTGTGTAAAAACTGCTCTTGAAGAGCAAAAAAATATTAATATTATTCCTTTGGACCAACACTACACCTGTGATTTTACAGCAATTCAGCAGGTCACCTCCCATCACACCAGCATTCCAGCTCATTGCAGAAGAGGTGGGATGGCTAAGGGGTGTAATGAGTGACCATTAATTAGAACTAAGCTAATGCTGCAGTTTCACATTCAATTCCCATTATCTCCCAACTATTTTTATCCTCGTTTTCAGTACTGGAGTGAACACCAAGAGCAGGTATCTGATGTGTCCCTTATTGCAAAGCCTTGCCATGATTTTTCTACCTCTTTTATTTGGAACCCATGGTAGTGTCTTCCTCTCTGGCTGGAAGACCTCACCTTGAACATCAAGTGTAGCCATCACTTTAGTGCCTTCAGCTTCACAAGAATAGATGCCAGTGTCTTCTGGGACCGTAGGGTTAATTTTTAGCATGCTCACATTCCAGTCCTGATCGATAATCACTCGCTGCCCATCTGCATGTATTTCCTGATCATTTTTCTTCCAGATGGCGTGCACTGGCCTAGAATATTGGCATATGAACTCTGCCGGGCCATCTTCATCAACAGTTATGTCCTGCATGGGACTGACCACTTCAATGGTGGGATCTGTTAACCAACACGTCAGGAAGGACATGCATTAGTGGATCCCCATGGAAATCACCACTTGGAGGGTTTTTGCCAAGCACAGAGCCCGTGGGGAGCAAGCAGAGTGACCGTGCAAGCAGGGAGCTGGCTGGGCAGGCTGGGAATTAGCAGTTTAGTCTGTGCTCGTGTCATCAAGCAGGATCGAAGCCAAACTGTGCATTAGAGCATGACCACCACACTGGGAAATGGGCCACCAGGAATTAAGGCTTGTGCTGGAACAGTCCTGAATACGGACTGCTGTGCAGAGCAGCTGCTGGGATTCCCTCTGGGCTTAGTGTTTCTCCCAGTGTTTCTGAGATCTTCTAGGCTGGGAAGCACTGGATGTGAAACGCTTCAGCTTCCCGAATGTGGAGCAGAAGTGGGATGCAGACGACTGCAGTGAGTGGTCCCCTGCAACTCACAACCTCACAGAGCAATAGGAAAACACCACAAACTCTACTGGAGGCTCCTTATTTCACTAAAATATAACAACTAATCAGAAAGAAACACAGTCCTCAAACACTCGTTCCTGTCCTGGGATGGTCTTGGCTGTCAGAAGTCATGTGAGGAGCAAATATCCAGGACAACCATGACAAGAAAAAAGGCACTCCTTTTGAATGAATATTGTTTTGATTATTCATGTGTTCGTCTGCAGCAGACACATTGTTTGAGGGAAAACAATAAGATTCCCTTTACAGTATTTTATCTAAAGATGACTGAGAGATCACAAACCAGTGACATTTCAGATTGAGAGCCCATACAATGCTGAGAGAAGCTGGACATGCAGCTCCTCTGAAGGTGGTGAGATCCATGAGGCTGCTTTTAAGCACTTTTAAAACCCGAGTTCTGCTTCTTGTGAGGCAGCTGTAGGGCACAGTCGATATATCTGACCTAAAATACTCTGAGTTTCCAAAGCAACCAAGAAGTCCCTCCTGAGATGTCAGACTGGACCATCCATGTGCAATGCAATATGAAGGTCAAAAGGAAAAATCTCAATGAAGTCTGAAAATGGAGATCTCTCTGAAACATCATTCTCAGCAGAATTATGTCAACTTAAAAAAAAAAAAAATGATAGGACTACAAAGGGACATAAAAAGATGACAGTCAGAGAAAGCTGAGAGATCATCAGGAGTTGGACATGATGATAGTTGAGGAACCCTTCCAGCACATTCTGTGCTTCTATGATGTCCTTATTCTTCAAATAGTTGTTCTGCTCACAAGCCAGCTGGAATAACCCACACAGGATCTCTGTCTGGAATGCTCCTCTTGAAACTGCTGCAGCAGGCTGAGGGTTTGGGATGCTCCTGGCAGACCTTGGGGACCAAAGACAGCTCTGCAAACATCACTTGGAAACTTGTTGCAAGATTTGATCCCACTCACCAAGGTTCCCTCTGCCACTCCGTGTGTCTGCCACGTGTGTTTATGGAGAGGAGGCCTCGATGGAAGATCTTGGAGATGTTTTGGTGATGGTGGGACTGAAGAAACAAGCGGGTGTCTGTGCAGATGGGGACCACAACCCCATCCCCTTCCATAAGATGTAGAAATGTGTTTCTCACAGCAGATATCACCTGTGGTACTGGAGAAGGTCCTGGTTCCTCTGTACCCTCACTCTTGGCCAGGGCAAGGACCTTGGTGGCCCTGTTCACCTGTGCAGCAGCTCCTTGGGACTTAGGAGCCAACGTGTGCCCCAGGACCTGCAATTGTCACCTGCCCAGAGGAGCTAGAAAACAGCAGCAACTCCTTCACCCTTTTCCATTCTCCTCCCACCCATCCGTGAACCATCACTCCAGGTCATGGAACAAATGCAGTTGTGAGGCAATGAGATCTCACTTGTTACAGAATAAATCCAATTACCAACGTGCCTTAAACCAGGAAGACGAGGCACACGGAAAAAAGTCACCTTGCTCCTTGATGAAGAGCAAGCCATGGATACTTGATAGACTGAAATACAGTTTAAAGACAGGTCTAATTTTAAATTTCTGGACAAAATAAAGTGTGCAAAATTGTCTGACCAAGGATGGTTGGAATTTTACAAGCGTTTCACTTTCCTATGAAATCAAGTGTTACTGAGCACAGTGTAACTGGGGTTATCCTAATCCTGTTATAAACTACTGCTGCTGTGATTCAGGTTTGCAATGAAGGAATCTTGGCTTTATGGCAGCACAAAATATCCACATACATGTGAGTACCAGCATGAGCTGTGGGGCTGGACTGGATGATCTCCAGAGATTTCTTCCAACATCAATGACCCTGTGATTCCGTGAAATGGAAATTTCTCAGGAGCCCTTTATTTGACGGAGCAGAACACCTAACGATGAATTTATTTTTATTTCATTTTAGGCCCACTGGAATTCTTTGCCTGGAGAGCTCAGAACCAGGTTCTGTCTCTGAAAATGGATACAAACTGACACAGGACTTGGGAGGGTTTGCACACTGTGTTGTCACTGCATCATTCTGTATCATGAAGAAGTGATTTCACATTTTATCTCTGCAGAGAACCAAATTTTCTGAATGTACAAGGGACACATGATGCAGAGAAGGAGACATCAACCACTGACTACAATTCCATATTGTGGATCGTTCCAGTTGTGGCCCAGTTATAGCACAGGAGTAGATTTGAATAAAGACCTTTTAACCCTTTATATCTCTGTATATAGAAATCCTTCTTCCAAGCAGGGAATAAGCATTAATTTTGCCTGAAAAATAGCAGTTCTTCCCCATGGCTATAAAAGAACTGGGTGGGAAGGAGCTTGCTTTATCAAGTCTGGAGCTCAGTGTTATTTGCAGCTTTTGGCTACCCTTACTAAATGAGAAAATATTTATTCAACAGACCAGAAAGCTTTGCCAGTGCAGGGATGAGCTTTCAAAAACGAGGCGCATTTTGTCTCTTTGTTACTGGAATGTCACACATCCTTTGGTTTCCAGGAACAGCCCAAAATCCTGTCCTGGGAACATGCTGAGCTCAGCACCACTAGCCCAGCCCTGGAGCAGCACAGTGGTAATTTTGTGAATTACCACCTCCATAAGATTTTGTGGTATTATTAAAATAAAAGCTGAAGAGGGGATATAAAGTCAGGCGCTACCACAGATGTTTACGTTCATCTCTTCCTTGACATCGGGTGAAACCAGCAGCCCTGACCCTGCAACCCTCCCTCACCTGAACCACTGCAAAAATCAGTGTGGTTGTACCTGGAAGACTTCTGGGGTCAGAGTGGGAGAGTTGCAGGGCACAGGAGAACCGTGAAGGGATTTAGTAAGGGTAGCCTGGAAGGCAGAAGCACCAGCACATGGAGCAAGTCCAGAGGTGGCCACGTGTTTCTTTCCAACGAGGAAATACCTTTGACTAATAATTTAGCTGTAGATATAAGGGACCCAGCTCTGAAGGTGACCGTGCCTGAGTCGTGGCACGCCACGTCATTTAGGGTTAAAGTGTGGATCCTGCCGTCCTGCTCAGAGATTTCGGTCACCAGGTTGTTGTGAAGGGGGGTCCCATCGAGCCACCACTGCACGTTCTTCACGCCCGGGGGCGAGAGCTCGCAGGTGAAGGTGGCTGACTCGCCCACGAAGACGTCTGTGCTCCTTAAGCCAGACACTATCACTGCTGCTTCTTCTGCGTGACAGAGCAAGAGAAGGCGCCAAGGGAAAACACAAACAAACACGCACAAGTCGCTCCCTGCAGAACTAACCCCAGCCTGAGGGCACGAGGTCTGGGATAGCTAAACTTGAGGTGTTTTTCCAAGGGAAAAAAAGAGCTAAAATTTTCTTGAAGAGGGTTAGAAACCACCTTCCATTCAAGAGTAGCATGTGTGTCTGCAAACATCATTTCACTGGGAGAAAACTCCACTCCATGCCCAGGTCATGCCTGGCTCTCCTATGTGTTACAACCATCTACAGATGTTGTATGAGGCAGAGAGATACTTAAAGATTTAAATGTTCACTTGGGTGCTTTAAAGGAGTAATAAGAATATCAACAATGATAGAAGCTGAAGTCAGTTATAACAAGAATTTCAGTATTTTTACAACCACTGCTCCAAGTTTTTCAGCAGCAGCACCGTCTGCTCTAGTACACAGTACAGTCAATACTTTGAACTAATTTAACTTAAAAATATTGGTCCAACCCCACCCTGGAGGTGAGAGTTTATACCTTCACTGGAATCAGGAAAGAAATGAATGGACTCTCAGCTGTTTGACCAGTTACTGTCAAAGATTTTGGAGTATGAAATCCAGGCAGAAAACCGGAGCATTTCCACCACATTTCACCACCTTACCTTGCACATACACAGACCCTGTGGTGATCTCGTATCCAGTGCTGCAGGTATAGTCCCCACAGTCATCAAGTTCTACACCATGGATGATCAGCTCAGCTATGCTGCCCTTCAGCTTCACCTCGTACTTGTCACTGGGCTGAATGACCACCCCTCCTTTCCTCCACTCAACAGGAGCGTCCGGCTTGGAGATCTCACAGTGCAAAACAGCCATTCCCCCTTCTTCAGTCTCTACGTTTTTCAGCTCTTTGTTAAACAGCACTGGCAGTACTGTGGTGGAGAAGCAACTGCATCAGTGACAGCTCTCAGAGGTGAGAAACCTGACTGTAATTTCTGCAGCTGGGCTGTTCCCCTCTTTCTGAACCTCAGTTTGCCTGCTGGCCACTCATGGGATCAGCTGCTGATACTGCAAAGGTGTCCAGTGCTGCTCCATAAAGAGCTGCCAGAGGTCACAGGGCCTCTGAAGCTCTTCACATGGCCATGCCCACCATTCTCAGTGTAAGCACATAGAGCACAACACCACCAATCACAGCATTGAGAGTCAGAATCCTTTAGGTTGGAAAAGACACTTCAGATCAAGTCCAGCCATTAACCCAGCACAGCCAAATCCACCACTAAACCACGTCCCCAAGCGTCACCTCTACACATCTTTTAAATATCTCCAGGGATGGTGATTCCTCTACTTCCCTGGACAGTCTGTGCCAATGCTTGACCACCCTTTCAGTGAAGAATTATTTCTTAATACCGAATCTAAACCTCCTCTGGTGTGCCTTGAGGCCATTTCCTTTAGTCCTATTGCTTGTTACTTGTGAAAATAGACCAAACTTTACCTCAGTACAACCTCCTGTCAGTAGCTGCAGACAGTGATAACATCTCCCCCAAGCCTCCTTTTCTTCAGGTTAAAAAACCCCAGTTCCCTCACATTAGACATGAGACTTTGGGTATTTAATCTCTGAAACCACACCCTCTGAGCAGGGGTTGGGTATGGTGACTAAACCCACAATCTACAAGTGTGATCTAATCTAAAAGACATAGAATTCTTAGCACAAAATGAATAAAACTGTAAAATACAAAAACACATTCACTAGAGAAAGGGCACTAGAGAGCCCCAGTTCATGGGCTGCACAGGCACTAAGAGACACAATGGTTCCATTTAAAATAGACTTGTCCTAGGTATGGTGAAATACCCCAGTTTGGTTTCACAGAGTGTCAATGATAATTCAGTGATAAAATTTCCTTGAGGATGTGGCACATGGGGACATGGCTTAGTGGTGGACTTGGCAGTGTTGTGTTAACAGTTGGACTCAGTGATCTCAGAGGTCTTTTCCAAACTAAATCACAGAATAGTTTGGGTTGGAACGGGTCTTAAAGGTCCAGTTCCAACCCCCGGCCATGAACAGGGAAGCTTCCACTAGACCAGGTCTCTCAGAGCCCCATCCAGCCTGGCCTGGATGATTCCAGGACCCCCCTGTGAAGGATGGGCACAGCCAGGCCTCCTCTGCCCCCAAACACGCCCTGTCCTACCTTTGACCTGCAGCGAAGCCGTGGTTTGCTGATCCCCCGAGTCACAGGTGTACTCTCCAGCATCCTGAGCCTCTGCCTCGTAGATGAGGAGCTCCACTCGTGTCCCCTCCTGGCGGAACTCGTACTTGTCACCGGGCTGCAGCGCCGTGTCCCCCTTTCTCCACTCGACGCGCGCGTGGGGCCGCGTCAGCTCGCAGCGCAGCACGGCCGTGCGCCCTTCCTCCACCTCCTCGTTCTTCAGCCACTGCTTGAACAGCGCGGGCAGGCCTGGTGCAAAGAGGAAAAATGGGTGAGGCAAAAATAGAAAATAGAGGAACGTTTAATTTTTAAGGTATGGATAGAGCCATTCATGAGGTTCACGCACAGCTCTGGCTGCATTTCCCCAAGGAGATCTTCCAGTGATGCCAAAGTCAAACCTAGATAGAGGATGAGGAGGAAGGGGAGTTAATCAGCAGGAAAAATTTGATTTCTAGTTAAATTTGATTTCTACATTTTTCTTCCCATACCCCAGACTTCTTTTCACAAAGAATTCCCAACTAAATTCAGTAATTATTACTGAAGGCCAAATAGCTTTCCATCCTTGAAATAAAATCATAGAACAGAATAAAATACAAATATATATAAATAGATTATACATACATAAATATATATAATATTGGAATTCATAGAATATATGAGAAAATTAGAATATGTAAACTATATCAGAATATAGAAGATATAGACTGTCTAGACTAATGGAATAATATATATATAATAAAATATAATAATATACATAATATACCAAATATAATACATAAATATAATATATGATAGAACAATATATTATATATTAATAATATATTATATAATAATACAGAGAGAGAGGAGATATAAATCTGCGGTTATAATCCAAGGCTTCAGATCACATAGCCAGAGATCAATTCCAGAATAATTAAGTCTTGAAGAGACCTCTGGAGAACCCCATGGATGGAGATTCCTCCACTCCTCTGGATCTCAGTTCCAATGTCTGACCACACCTTCATTGTTAAACACTGGGTTTTTTCTAATCTGAATTTCTCTTGCTGCAGCTTACACTTGTTGCCTGTCATCTCTTTAATGAGCCCTCCAAGAAAGTTCTGTGTCTCTCTCCTCTGCAGATCTCCACTAGGAAGCTGCAGAGAACAATGAGGTCCCACTTCCACCTTCTCTTCCCCAGTTATCAAGCACAGGTGCCCTTGCCTCTGCTCATACTTAGATCCCAGAATGGTTTAAATTAGAAGGTACCAGGATCTTGTTCCACCCCCTGCCATGAGCAGGGACACCTTCCACTATCCCAGGTTGCTCCAAGCCCCGTCCAACCTGGCCTTGGACATTTCCAGGGATCCAGGGACAGCCACAGCTTCTCTGGGCAACCTGTGCCAAATGTTTTACCACCCTCATTGTAAAAAATATCTTTCTTATACCTAATCTAAATTGTCCCTCTTTTAGTTGAAAACCATTACCCCTTGTCCTGTCACAACAGACTTTGTCCATGTACTTCATGAGCTCCAGCCCCCTGACAAACTTGGTCGATTCTGCTGCACTTGCTCCACTGATCAATGTCTCTCTTGCAGTAGAGAGCTCTAAAAACTGATGTTCCCTCCTCTCACCACGGCTGGGCAGAGAGGAAACCGTACCTTTAACCTCGAGTCTGGCCGTGGTCTTGCCAGCAGCCGTGTGGCAGCTGTACTCCCCGGCGTCGGCGCGGTTCAGGTCGCGGATGACCAGCGTGTGCACCTTCCCCTCCTGCTGGATGCTGCACTTGTGGCTGGAGTGGATCACGGACGTGCCCTTCTTCCACTCCACTTGGACATCAGGCTTGGACACCTCGCAGGACAGGTGGGCAGTGCCACCCTCCTGCAGCTCCAGGTTGTGCAGCGCCTTCACAAAGGTGACCGGGGCAGCTGTGGGGAGAGGGGAGCAGCACTGCTGCAGCAGCCTCACCCAGCATCACCCCCAGGGCAGAGCTGGGTGTCTGTAGCTACATTTGGAACCAGGTCAGAGAGGAACCAACAGCATAAGGCATTGGCATGGCCATCTTTCCAAAATCATTCCATATATCTTAAAAGAAAGGTTTTTCAGTGTTTCAGACTTCTTTTTTAAGTATATATGATCTAAAAGCATCATAAATAGGAGATTAATTCAGAGCATATTCTTGACACTTCAGGATTGATTCTGACATATGATTAGCTGCTTAGTTGCATTGTCTTCAAAGGATGTTAATATTAATTATTATATCAAATAACATCAAAGGATGTTAATATTAATCTTCACTCCATGTACAATAAAAATGACTAAAATGACTGGCTCGGATGCACCTCTCTAAAATGCTAAATTAGGTTAGCAGAATCTCCCAAAATTTCCAAGGCTCCCTAATCCCAAATACACCTCTCCAGAAGTCAAAGCAGTGCCTGCCAGTACCTTCTCAACCCCTCTTCCTGGGAGGCTGCTCACCTTCCACCTTCAGCTGTGCTGCTGACGAATGCTGCCCCACTTTGAAACTGATGGACCCACAATCTTCCAGGGTCACCTTCCTCAGGATCAAGCTGTGACGTGTCCCTTGGACTCTGATCTCATTCATTTCATTGGACTGGAGGGGAACATCTCCCAGGAACCACTGGGCATCCTGAGCTGTTTCCCGGGACAGCCTGCACTCGAACACTGCGTCTTCTCCTTCGTACGTGGCGACGTCCTTCAGCCTCTCCACGATGGTGGCTGCTGGTTCTTCGTGGAAAGGGCAACAGAGTTTGAGATCTACTTTCAAGTGATGCTTCCTGGGTTGAACATTTCATTAGGCTCTTTCCTGACAGTACTATGTTATTGTTATTTGAGGCCCTAAATAATAAATCTGGGGGTGTTCAGCTTGGAAGAGAAAGCTTTTGGGAGCTTATAAAAGGAGGGAAGAAGGATTTTTTATAGGGGTAGATAATGACAGAAAAAGGGGGAATGGTTTCAAACGGAAAGAGAGCAGGGTTAGCTTAGATGTTAGAAAGAAATTGTTCCCTGTGAGGGTGGTGAGGCCCTGGCACAGGTTGTCCATAAAAGCTGTGGCTGCCCCTGGATCCCTGGAAGTGCTCAAGGCCAGGCTGGACAGGGCTTGGATCACCCTGGGATAGTGGAAATTGTCACTTCCCATGGCAGGAGATTGGAACTAAATTATCTTGAAGGTTCCTTCCAACCCAAACTATTCTGTGATTCTATGACTCTAAACTCATGGGAATATAGGTACCCAGGCATATGGCAACATGTTACAGTCTTACAGAGCATGATTCATGTCTGAATATGCATTATGCACATATATATGATAGTCTAAATAGCATGCAAGTTATACTGTGTTGTGTGTATAATAAATATTTAAAATGTGTATAATCACAATCTGTGTGGTGAGAAAAACTTGCCAATAGATTTCCACGGGCAGAAATTAATTATCATTAAACCATAGAATCAGTGACTAAAGAGAGCCAGTTCTTATCCCTCTGAAACCTCTCTCATCTCTGAGATCCCTGTGGTTCTCCTTGGGCACAGGACAAGGTTTAGCTGTCAAATTACTCAATCCCGTGCCCCTGCCATGGTGCCAAGCTCTGCCCAGCTCTTCCCCATGCAAAGCCCCACCTTTCAGGCGCACTGCTGCCGTGGTTTGCCGGTCCCCTGTGTCACAGGTGTAGTCCCCAGCATCAGCTTCACTCAGGTTGTGAATCGTCAGCTCAGCCACCGACCCCACCTGACGCATCTTGTATTTGTCACTGGGTCGCAGCACTGTCCCTGCCTTCTTCCACTGCACAGTGGTGTTGGATCTGGAGACCTCACAGCTCAAAGTGACGGTGCCACCTTCCTCAGCTTGCTGGTTCTGGAGTGGTTGTGTGAAGGTGACTGGAGAAGCTAAACCAGGAGAAATCAGAGGGGAAAAATAGCATGTGTGATTGCTGAATGTGTAACTAAACCTCGTGTTTGATGAAGCTCTGGTGCCATCCCAGATTTGGTTCAAACTCAGTTCCAAAGTTAGATTAAAAGTAAAACAAGGACTGAAAGAAAGTGTTGGATTTCCAGGAGCTCTAAGCACTCTGCACTCCTGAAGAACCACTGGACACTGCACACACTGAGCACCTCAAGGATTATGCTCCTTCTTGCACTGGAATGGTCATGGATACAGAGATTTGAGAATCTCAGTGCATGCATCTCCAAACGGGTACCAAAACCACACCTCAAAAGCCTGCTCCTGATATTCGAACTCTTGTGTATTTGGGAGAGTGCATGGAGAAACTTCTTTATATAATGTTCCTTATTTGAAAACCGGACCAGCAGAGAAATGAACCCTGCAAGTCTCTGTGCTGATGTTATTACTGTGGGCCAAGGTGGAGTTTTGATGGGTGGATTTATGAAGTGCCACATGTAGAAGTTTAGCTCCTCAAGTCCAGTTTCCTGGAAGAACCTTGGTGGCTCCACACGTACTGGTATTTTATATATATATATGTTTGGCCCATTGGCTGAATTGATATTTAGAGTGTGAAAAGCAGAGAAGCCACTATTCTGGTATTCCTGGACTGTGGAGTCAGTGTGACTGCAGCCAGGTATGTGCTTTTCATGGGGGAGCCTTCAGGGATATTTCAAAAGGTGGGATTTAACAATATCCTGGCTTATCTTTGTTTTTCCTGATCACGTCTCTCAGAAAAACTCACCTTATTATTGTATGTGTATCAGATTATATTGGGAAAAAAACAGATATATTGTCACATTACACCTGTTTTAAAGATCTTCTACACTGTAAGTGTTTAGGTGCCTTGCTCATTAGCTGGAGTTGTGTCCAAGTTTGAACAATTTCACCCTGATCACCATTTTTCCAGGCAGAACTACAGCTGAAAGGATGATTAGGCATCAAAACCAGTCCTATTCTAATTTCAGCTCCAGCCCTGGTTGTCTGAGTGACCAGAGAGAGGCTGTGGGGTCTCAAAGTGTTAAAGCAGTTACTGTGCTTGGGTCCCTGCCTTTTCTTGTCTCAGGACACACCAAGACTTCCAAAAGCAAAAGGAGTCAGCTGCTTTTTGACAGCACAGTACATCTGAAGTCAAGGACAGGAGATTAAATCCTCTTGACAGAGCCAAACTAAGAGAGAGGAGTGAGTTCCTCCTCTTAAAAAGACAACAACACAACCCACCTGAAACAGTCAAAAGTGGCTGCTATTTGTTCATTTCCATTATCACAGGTGTATTTGCCAGAGTCTTCTGTTTTAAGTGATAAATATTTAAAGTATGGACTGTTCCCTCCTGCCTGATTTTGTACTTGGAGCTTGGGGAGATCACCTGAGGGCCCTTTTTCCCTTTTCCCTCAGCACCGGGCTGGGAGAGCTGGCAGCAGAGGACAGATTTGTCCTCCTCCTGCACTTCCCTGCTCTGCAGTTTCTCCTTAAAGACTGGAGGTGGCACTGAAATTACAAACAAAGCAAAGGATTTGTTTGCTTTGCTTTCTTTGTTTTCCAGGAACCTTTGTCTCATTTCCCTGTGGTGTTAATTCTACAGCTGAATGGTTGAGTATTAAAAAAATACTCTGACTTCTGTGTTATTTACTGAGTGGTTAAAAGAAGCTTTAAGAGGGAAGAAAAAGGGTGCTGGATGGAGAATTTCTTCAAAATAATATTTAGAGAAAGAAAGAAATAGAAAAACAGATCTGAGCAACCTGATCTGGTTGAAGATGTCCCTGCTCAATGCAGGGCAAGTAGACCAGATGGCTTTTAAAGGTCCCTCCAAACTCAAATTATTCTATGATTCCAAAAGGAGTAGTGGAAGCAATGAAAATTCCAGGTCTATCCATCCAAGCAGTGAAGCCAAGCCAGTAATTTCTCTAGGAATCAGTGAGGTTCAGGAGGATGGTGAAACGTCCCCTGTTTATCCATGGTGATTGCACTCACAGATGCTTTGAAGCACAGCCACCCCAAAGACACGAGGGGTGAATTATGGCCTTGAATTTCCTGCCAGCATAAGCAAAACATGTCCTGTTCCCACTGATCCTGTTCCACACCACAGGGAGCCCTCACCTTTCACTGTGAGCTCCGCTGTCGACGTGTGGGGTCCCACCCGGAAAGTGACGGTGCCAATGTCCTGCTCAGTCACCTTCCTTAGGGTCAGGGTGTGGATCTTCCCTTTTTCCACCGAGATCTCGTTCATTTCGTTGTTCTGCAGAGCGACATCCTGCAGCTTCCATTCCACGTCCCTCGCGCTCTCGTGGGAAACCTGGCACCGAAAGGTGACGTCGTCCCCTTCGGACACCACCATGTCCTTGAGGCCACTCACGATGGTCACCTCAGGCTCTGCAAGGAGGCAGAATGGGAAATGAAAGGGAAAACACGGATCAAATCATGAAACTTTGAATAATACAGGCTGCAGTGGGCTTTTGGAAGTCACCTGCTCCAGCCACTGCTCAAAGCAGGGCCAGGTTGCTCAGGACCTTGTCCTTCAAGGACCTCCAAGGGTGGAGACAGCACAGCCTCTCAAATCACGTTTCAAACTCTGCTTTCAGTGTACTTGGCAACAGGACAAATGACTTTTGGATAGTGGCTTTACCATTTGTCCTTGCTCAGAGACACATTGCACAGTGGTTTTTTTAATTACACTTGACACTCTAATTTGGGTGAACAAGTCATGAATGCTGGATGCCAAAACCAGGATTTTTAAATTTGTTCCGTTTGCGCTTAGACATCTCCACAGGTTAATATCAAAGCCTGATCCTCCTTATTGTATTTCTGTGAACAGAATTGCATCTACTCCATGCTGATGCTCCAAACTGGCTGAGGCCCTGGCTGGCTTTGTCCTCCCAGCAGGGCTCACTGGATTAATGTGAGCACAAGGGATCTGCACTGCAGTTTGCCTGAGTCCTGCTTCTAGGACAGCTGGGCACCTGTGCAAGGATCACACAGACAATCCCCAGCAGGCAGAAGATAACCCATATTAACCCCAAACCTGCTAGGGAATACCAAAGGAATCATAAAATCACTAAGGTTGGAAAAGACCTCTAAAATCATCAAATCCAGCCATTCAAAAAGCAGCTCAATCTCCCTCTGAGCAAGCACAGTGGATATTCCTATAACTGAGGTCACAATCTGCACGAAAAATGGTGCAGCTGGGTGTGATGTGCAGGGGATCTACATCGTGGAGCAGCCTGTGGAGATGCCGGGGGTGTTTGTTCCACGCCAGTGGCCCAACCTGAGCTCTGCAGTGATATCAAGGCCAGATGCAGCTGCCATGTGACTGGAAGCTGGGGCTGGACCATCTGTTCAGTCCCATGCATGTGCTGTCAAGCAAATATTGCAAGCCACGAGTCACAGATTACAGCTGCCTTACCCTCTCGTGTCCACCAAGCCCATCTTTGCTTTGGTGCATCCACTGACCACAAGATTTTGTTATGATACCCCTTCTATACTCTGTGTTTATCACAATAATTCATTTTATGTTACGTATGTGTACATAACTCAATTATGCTGTGAAATCTTAGTTTCCTAAAGGGAAAATCTCCTTTTCCCAGTAAACAGGTCTTGCCTTTCACGGTGAGTTTGGCGGAGCTCGTCTGGTCTCCAGCCTTGCAGGAATATTCTCCAGCATCCCCAGGCTCCAGGTGGTGGACACGGAGCTCCCGGAGGGTCCCATCCTGCCACATTTCATACTTGGAGCTGGAGTGCAGGAGGACTCCATCCTTCCTCCATTCCACTTCTGCTTTGCTGATGGAAATCTCGCAGCGCAGCCTGGCTGTTCCTCCCACTTCCACTTCCTCGTTCCTCAGCTGCTGCTTCAGCTGGGGTTTGATGGCTGTAAAATGAGAAATAAATAATACATGAGCTCTTTGCTTGAATGCCAGGTCTGCACAGCTCAGCAGAAGGCACCTGATGATGCAGAACAATTTTGCATTAAGTGGTGATATGATAATAAAACCATTTTTCCCCCTGTAAACAGTATTGTGTATATCCAGAGGATCAGAAAGTTTCCCAGTTATGTTTATATCCCATAAAGTCAAGGGCATCCACATCAAACCCTTCATGCATCTGCTCTGCATACTGGAAACTCCAACACACAAAGATTTTGACTAGGCAAAACCTGGCACTTTAAACCAGTGCAAATCTGTTCACTTTTACAGAAATACTCCTCATTTTCAACACCTAAATGATGCAAAGGTTTAAACTAATTTCTGGTTTCTCAGCTGTCTTTTCAAGACCCAGATCATCATTGGTGAGTCCTTCCAGATGATGCACAAATGGACATTTATTCAAGCAGAGCAGGGAACAGCTCAGACAACAGCTTGCCACTGATGGAAACAAGAGGGAATATCCATGGGGTGTGTGTGAGCAGTTGGGAAAACGGGAATCTCCGTGCCTGTGGTTCCACTATTAACACTACTTTGAGACAGGTAAAGCAGTCACTGGGCTCTTTCACCCACAGTTGACCCTGTGGCTGCTTTTTGGGCCAGATTCAGCCAAAAGATGTTATTTGAAATGTTATGGGTTAGATCGAAGCCACAAATCCCACCCAACTTCGAGACAATCACAAATTTCTCATAGATGCTGCTGGGATGGCCCTGTTTGAGCAGGGAGGTTGGACCAGTGACCCGTTCTGTGATTCTGTGAACAGTCACAGACATTATTCCTGGTTTGGTTAAACACGGCATTCCCGGGATCTTCATAGGAAGACTAAAAATAGCAACCTCAAAATGCTTTTTTATGTGATGTGTGATTTGCTATTGATTCAGGTGAGCCAGCAAAATTTAAAAATACCAAAAAGAGTTCTGTTAATAATTCAAAATCCCCACGACACAGAATTCCTTGCTTTTATCATATCAGAAGAAGGGGTCAGTGCACTGCACTCTGTGTTTTACAGGCTTGAATAGGAACCCTGTCCCACCACATCCAATTCTCTGTACTCTGCTCTACAACTGGGCACCTCTTTTCCTCGTTATCTTAACTTTTGGATTAAATATTATCATTCACACAGTTCCACCAAAGCCTCTTCTCCATCCCGGGTGGGTGCAGTGCTAACCATTCACTCTGAGGACTGCAGTGCTCTGCTGGTCTCCCACGTCACAAGTGTAATCAGAGGCATCCTCTGGCTCTACATTGTGAATCACAAGCTCAGCCGTGTGCCCACTTGATTTAATTTCATATTTGGCACATGGGAAGAGCTCCATGGTGCCTTTCCTCCACTCCACCGCCGCGTTATCCTTTGTCAGCTCACACTGGAATTTCACCGTGGCTCCTTCCTCTGCCTCCTCGTCTTTGAGCTGCTTTTGGAAAAGAACTGGCAGAGCTAAAAGAGAAAAGAAAAGGATCAACAGGATCTTTTAGTGAAGCCTGAGTCAAGTCCTGGTTAACTCAAACTGACACTTGGAGAAGGAGATACTCTGCTTTTCACTGTGATATTCCTAGGTAGGATCCACGTTTTCTGATTTTCCTGGAGCAGCTAGGAGATCTTGCTGCATCAGAAGAAGCCATCTGCACCCATAGCATTTATTTCCTTTGTTCCTTCACTCAAATCCTTCCCAGTGGTGAATTCATTGAACGATTTTATCCCTCAGTTGATCTAACAATGATCTCAAGAGCAAAGAACTTCAAAACTCCATTGACAGCCTTGAGAGGTCAGGGAGGTCGTTGTCTGTCTTCTTACAGGATTTGAAAGAAAATAATATTTTTAAATATTCAAACAACACGTCACATGAAATGTCCACATGTTATGGTAAATCATTGCTTTTTCTTTAATTGCTCCTCAGGCACCAAGCTTGAAAGTATTTCCTATTAGAACCCAAAACTGAAACGTAGCACTGGAAGAACAAAGTATCATCCTCTTCCATTCTCATTAAAAATAAAAAAAATCCTAATATACCAGATGAAAAGGAAAATATTCATAGAGAATAAGAATAATGTACTTAAAAATATTCATATTGAAATGGTTGTTCTGGATGTTGGAGAAACCTATTCCTTCAGGAGTCAGCTTACACCACGTACCTGTCACGTTCAGAGCTGCCCTGGTTTCCTGCTCCCCCGTGTCACAGCTGTATTCTCCTGTGTCTTCTAATTTGAGATTGTGTATCAAGAGCTCTACCAGGCATCCCCTCTGCCTCATTTCGTATTTCTGGCTGGGCTGAAGCCCCACTCCTCCTTTCCTCCATTCCACTGCTGCACTGGGTTTCGACAGCTCACAGCAGAACGTGGCTGTGCTTCCTTCCTCAAATTCCTTATTTTGTAAAGGTTGCTTAAATGTGATGGGCAGTGCTGTAAAATTTGAGAGGAAAATGTTTCAATAGTGTTTTAGTCCAAGAAGGATTCAGTCCTACCATAATTCTTCAGATATTGCTTGTCCTAATGATTCCATAATCCTGGAGCTGCAGCTCTCTGCCTTGGCAGAATCTTTCTTAAACCTCTAAGGGAACCAAGAGCTGAGGGCAAATGAAGTTAGGGAAGATCTGGCCTTAGTGGTGCACAGAATGGCCTGCTTTGGGGTCTGAAGGAGTCAGGCTTTCCTATGGAAGTGTGTCCATGCTGACTGTGGGTGCTTTAGGCAAAGGTCACTGGGACACGGCCTCTCTTACACTGATCCTTGTCCCTTAACAGAGCTCTGTGGGTTTGCAGTATTAAACAAAGAGTATTTTCTTCCCAAAAAAGGCTTCTATCAACATAGAAAAGATCAAGTCAGCATTGATCTCTTGGTAAGAGATCAAAGTGAAGTGGTAAATGGAAGGGGAAATCCAGATTTCAGTTAAGGCCTTGCTCTGGATGGTAGAAGGAGTGAAGGAAAACAGGTGTGGATTCGAGTTGTCTGCAGTCAGCTTTTGCACCTGAAGTTCAAAGCCACCAGAAACCATACAGCCCAGTCACAAATCACAGAAATCCCTTATTCCCTAATTGGTGCATCTCCTACCATCCCAGGCAGGCATTACATCCCTTTAGGTATCCCTTAATCCCATTCCTGTATCCAGCCACACTCCCTGCACTCAGGGCAGGAGGATTCAGCATCTTTTGACATCATGATGACATTCAAGGCCAGGCTGATGGGGGCTCTTAATAACCTAGACTAGTGGAAGGTGTCCCCACCCATGGCAGGGGGATGGAAATGGATGATCTTTAAGGTCCTTTCCAACCCAAAACCATTCTGGAATTTGGTGATTTAATTGCTTTCACACTCCAGATACTGCAAGAAGAACCTTTCTACCTTGCTGTGTGCCATGCCCATGAAGAACATTTATTCTGGCATGGACTAGCAGCAAAAATAAATCAATGGCTGCAGAGAACACCAGGAAAAGCTCCTTTCACTTCATCCCTGCTGAGCCAAGGGTCACCACTGCCTACCCTGCACAGCCACCACAGCTGTTGTCCGCTGGTGTCCGGAGTCGCAGGTGTAAATTCCTGAATCGTCCAGTTCCAGGTCATAAATGACCAATTCAGCAGCACAGCCCTGCTGCTTCATCTCGTATTTCAGACCAGGGTAGAGAGTGACATCCCCTTTCCTCCACTCCACTGGAGCCTCGGGTTTGGTGAGCTCACACCTCAGTGTCGCTGTGCCACCTTCTTCTGCCTCGGTGTTCTGAAGTTCTTCTTTAAAAAGGGCTGGTAGGGCTATAAAATAGAAATGTGCCTTGGACTTACTGCAGCTGGGGCTTGGGAAACAGGAAGTAGAGGGAAAACAAAAGCACCAAAAGAGAGTTTTTTTGCAGATGTCTCTAAACCTCAATGCTCTAGATTCAAACTATGAGGCTATTTCCCCAGAGAAGTAATAGGAATATCTGCAGAGCAAGAAGAAATGGATTTCAAGAAGTTACATTTGCCATGAAATATACAGGATCTAATCTATGGTCTAGAAATAGAATAATAGTTTTCCTACTGAAGTAGCCAGTGTGCTGCCCTGATCACTGAAGAATTGTTCTGAAGATCAGCAGGGAATTTTCAGAGTTCAGATTCCCTCCTAAGACAGAGAGTTACAAGAGTTCATACTCCCTCCTAAGGGAGGGAATTTTAAGGGTTCAGATTCCCTCTTAAGGCAGGCCACTTGCAGAAGAGATTTTGATTATTCTGACAGCAACACACTGAAAAAATGCACTTAGCTCTGCATTGCAATTCCCATTTTCTGCCTGGACACTCCATGAGCTGCATAGACCAGGCTATTCTGCATGACTTATGATTTACAATCTTTTCCCTAAGCATCACTAAACCACAAATTTTGTCTTTATTTTCAGGAAATATTAGAACCTTTTCTGATTTTTTTTTTACCATTGACTGTCAGTGTGGCTGTTGTCTGTTGATCTCCACACACACAGGTGTAAACTCCAGCATCCTCCTCCTCCAGCTCATGAATAATCAGCTTTGCAACACCACCGTCCTGACTCATTTCATATTTGCTGCTCTCTTTGAGCACCTCCTGCCCTTTCTTCCACTCCACCTCAGCAGGCTTTGTCAGCTCACACTGCAGAGCAGCTGTGCTGTTTTCCACAGCTTCCAGGTTCTCCAGCTCTCTCTTGAATTCCGGAGGCAGCGCTGAAGAGTAAAAGAGTTACCAGAGAGAGGGTGAATTTTCCTTAAAAAGCAGCTTGGTGAGGCCCTGGGGGAGAGGTTCCAAGGGGCAATACCAAGCCCTGATCCAGGTCAGTGGAACACAATGGAAAATCTCCCCCAGCTTCCCTGGACACTGGATCAGGGCAAGGGAGGTGAGATGAACCAGCACAGCTGAGGGGGACAAACACCAACAGGGAATGTTTTTCCCCATTTTACATAAGGAAGAAACACACAGAGCCCAAAGGAACAGAAAAGCCCAAGCAGACAGAAAGGGATGGGAAGAGACCATGGCAATAGAGATTGGGGCAGGTTTGGAGGATGTTCATCCCAAGGATTACATTACCATGAACAGTCAAGGCAGCCGTGGTGTTCTCGTCCCCACACACACAGGAATAATCCCCGCTGTCACTCAGGTCCAAGTCATGGACCACCAGCTCCACTGCACGTCCCTCCTGCCTCATGCTGTACTTGGTGCCCGAGGCGAGGACGTGCTGGCCCTTCTTCCACTGGACACGGGCAGGGCCCTTGCTCAGCTCACAGTGCAAAGTGGCCGTCCCACCTTCTACCCCTTCCTGGCTGGTCATTTCTTCTTGGAAAAACGGAGGCACAGCTGAAGGATGCAGGTAAAACGTGTTACAAACTGAGGGTGTCTCCAGGGAGGGGTGAGGAAGTGACAGGGGAGGGTTGTGAAGGTTGAGACAGAGGAAAGTTGTCAAGGAAGGGTGAGCATCAGCCACAAAGAGAGGAAAGAGAAATTAAAATATCCTAGTGGGAACAGACATCCTAATCCTTTTAGGTTTACTCTGGATTCCTACAACAAAACTGCACTGTTCTCAACAGATTTTCACCTGCTTTCTACCAGTTTCCTCCTCAGAAAAACTAAGAATACCAGCTCTGAGCTCCTTAATTCACATGGGCTGATGTCTTCCACAAACTTCATGGCTTTGCACTCTCTTCTCCTACTCACAGAGCTGCCCTGCTGTGCTCTGATTGTTGACAGAGCTCCTTACTCATCCTCATTCCTTCTTCCTTGAGATATCCTTGAAGAGGTGCATCTGGGACTCACAGATTCTTCTTGACCCCAAAGTAAATCTCCAGCTGCTGAAGTCCAGCCTGGGTTCTTGTCTCAGAACACATTTTCCCCACGTAACACAATTCTTGTACCCACTGCAAGCTGTGTCCTTGAAATAAATGTGGTGACCTTCACATATGTCCCTCTATTAAACTAGGTGGGGTAATGGGATATTTCATCTCAAAATTAGTGTCCAGAACAGTGAGACTAAGGTAAAATATCCAGGCTAGAAAACAGGCTTAGCCCTGATTTGGCACATTTCCCATTCCAGCAGTGTGAAGCTGAAACACCAGACTTGTTTGCCCAGAAAATTGTTCTTCCAACAAAGGAAGACCAGAAGGAGGTCACAGAAAGAATTTATCCTTTCCTTAGAAAAATCCAACTCCCAATGGAAATCTATCTTTGTGCATTAGGACAGAGATTATGGGCACAAAGCCCAAAATAAACATAACTTAGTGCAGAGGAAATTATAATTTACAGAGCCTTATTCTGGATACTCCTATTCTTTATATTAAAATGGTTGGTATTGAGAATTCCAGAAAGGAATGGCAAAGAGCAAACAGTTTTGTGGTTTAGAGAATAAATGCAGGACAGGAAAGACCAAAGAATAATGGGGTACATGGCAGGAAAGGAATGGCAGAAGGGAAAGAACAAAGGAGAGCAGGCTTGTGTTTAAGGACAGGAAAAGGCAAAAGGATGGCACGGAGAAATGCAGACAAGTGTTTTCCAATTTCCACAGCCTGCAGGTGAGGAGGGGCAGGGAACACTTCCAAATTAATGGACGTTCAGTTAATGAGGATGAACAGACAGATGTGGGAAATTGAACAGCTCAGAGCAGAGGACAGAGGTTTCCAGTCAGGAAGCAGGAGGTCAGGGTGGCTTTACCCTGTACTGTCAAGACAGCTGTAGTCTGGTGCTCTCCACACACACAGGTGTAGTCTCCTGCATCCTCCTCAGCTATTTCATGGATCACCAGCTCTGCCTTGAGCCCTTCCTGCCTCATTTTGTATTTTCCACTCGGTTTGAGGGTCCTCTGGTCCTTCCACCACTCCACTGGAGCAGCCCTGGAGAGCTCACAGAGCAGGGAGACTTCTCCACCTTCTTCTGCTTCCTTGTCCTTGAGCTCTTCCTTAAAGAGTGGTGGCAGAGCTGGAGGATGCAACACGGGCAAAGGGACAGCAGAAAACCAGAATTAAAACCCTAATTTCTGTTTTGAAATGCCTTTTTCTTTTAAAGCAATTTTGCCTTTGGAATTTCTTTTTTGAAATGCCCCTCATGCCTTTTTTTTCAGCCTGTTAGATATATTCTTAGCCATAACCAAGTTCAGAAACTCTGAAAGCATCTTTCTTTGAGTGTGATGTGATTTCAGTCACCCTGAGGGATCAGTTCCCTGGGTTTTTGTTGTTATTTATAGTGAAAGAGCAAAACAGAAAGACCCAGGCCTCAAATCAACAGCACTCACAAATAACACTGCTGGATACAGAACTATTTAACCCACACAAGTGTAATTTTTTGGAGGCTGCTGTTGTTATTTTCTGGTTTGTCTTTAATAAAGTATTACAGCCTCATCTACATGGAAGCAGTCAGATTTCAAAATAAAACTGTTCCTAGTTTAAAATTGAAGTTTGAATGGCCATTACAGCTAATAAGAATTTCTTACTAATGAGAAACATTTTGGAAATCATAGTTCAAAGACAAAACAACTTACAGGAATTAAGCTCTGGAATGATAACTCTTATCTCACTCTGCCTGTCTGACTTTAAAGAATCTGGAGCATTCAGAGGAAACCATTTCAGAGAATTTCCTCCTCTTTCTGCTCCCCAGCCCTCACTTTTCCTTTATCCAGTTCCTGGAGAACAGGGGCCTGACAGACCATAGCTGTATGTTCTGGAGAGAACTGTGGTGGACTGAAGTGAACTACAGGGTTGAAGCTGGAAAATGCAAATATCCAAAAAGAGGGGACTTGCACAGAAAGAAACTTCTTGTTTTCTCCTTTTAAAGGACAGATTAATAACGACCCAAAAATTTGCCATGAGCAACTCTTTCTCAGGAAAAAAAGGAGTTATAAATAGAATGAAGGAGGAGGAAGGGATAAAAACAAAGACAAACTACTGACCCAGGGAATAAACAACTGAATTTCAGAATTATGTCTATCTCGAGAGCTATTTATCAATTTTAATAAAGTCTTTTTACCATGAACTGTTAAGGTTGCTGTTGTCTCCTGGTCACCACACACACAGGTGTAATCTCCAGCATCTTTTACTTCTAGATCACGAATGACCAGCTCTGCTGTGGTGCCAGACTGTCTCATTTGATATTTGTCACTTGCTTTGAGCACTTTGGGCCCTATTTTCCACTGCACTGGAGCTCCTTTGGTTAATTCACAACTCAGAGTGACTGATGCTCCTTCCTGGGCTTCTTCATCCTTCAGCTTTTCCTTGAAAAGCACTGGCAGGGCTGGGAATAGAAATCCAATGGAAAGAGTGTTTAAACGAAGTGATCAATATCATGAATTCTCAGCTGAAGTTCAAACCTGGCCACATCAGAGGGGTTGAGGTTATCACTACAGGGATCTGGAAAACCGAATCCAGCAGTAAAACAGGAAGTGCTGAGCTGATAGGCCAAAGTACAAGAGGTTGGATGGATTCAAGGTGGAATTTAAAGGATTTATCACGGGCCAGAACATCTCAGCTGGTCTAACTCGAGCATTTCCCGGGAGGAATTCCTTTAAACCTACAACACAGCAGTGTGTCTGCAGGGAGAGACAGTCCTGTCCTCAGCTCTCTTTTCAACAACACCAGAACGAAGCTAAACACCTGAACAAGAACTGGACTTGAATTAACTCCCACGAAAAAGGTGAGAGGTGAACACTTCATACAGCACCAAGGATGTTTCAGAGACACAGAAAATGGACAATCATCTGCATTTACCATTCACTGTCAGAGAGGCTGTGCTGTGCTGGTCCCCGCACACACAGGTGTAATCTCCTGCATCCTGCAGCTCTAGGTCACGAATTTCCAGCTCAGCCAGGGCACTCTCCTGCCTCATGATGTATTTTTCACTTGCCCTGAGTATTTTGTTCCCTTTTTTCCAGGCCACAGCTGCAGCCTTGCTCAGCTCACAGCGCAGAGTGGCTGTTTGGCTTTCTGTGGCTTGCAGGTCCTTCAGGTCTTCTTTGAAAACGGCTGGCAGGGCTGAAGGTCACAAAATGGACAGAGGACATTAAAAGTGACATGTGTCACATGGGTGGCAGGAGGGATGGGGTGGTACAGAAGCAGAGAACACTTTAGGGTGGAAACAGGGTGTTTCCTCGTGATTCTGGGACATTGGACAAACCAACAGAAGGAGAAAAGCAGCCTGGATACAACAAGATCTTACAGAGAGTTTACAGATTTAAAGAAACAATTCAGCCACAGGTGAACACACAAGCAATATCAAGGAGCTGGCATGGAAATACACAATAATACAGATAATATAGTTTGTTGTGTTTTTTACCATGCACTATCAAGGCTGCTGCTGTCTCCTGTTCTCCACACACACACGTGTACTCTCCAGCATCTTTCAATTCCACATCCTGGATAAGAAGTTTCATGACCGTGCCCTCCTGCCTCATTTTGTACTTCTCACTGGCTTTGAGCAAAGTGCTGCCCTTCCTCCACTCCACGGGGGCAACCTTGGTCAGTTCACACCTCAGAGTGGCTGCTTGGCCCTCGGTCACCTCCTCATCCTTCAGGCTCTCCTGGATGCCTGCAGGCAGCACTGAGGATGCAATGGGAACAGGGTTAAAGGGAGCAGCAAACACCGCCTGCTGGTGAGGGCATGGGTGGGGGAGGAAAGGTGGGGAGGTGTCTTCAGGCTTGATCTCACATTCACTTTAGGGATCAGGTCCTAAAACCACTTTGTACATGGAACTGGGGAAAGGTTTTACCCCTAAATCACAAAACTCATCCTCGTGGTTATGCCACACAAGGTCAGACTCAGAAGAACTGCGCACAGATAACAATGACCATGGTGATAAAACAAACTCAAACCATAATCTCGATAACAGTGGCATCCAGGTGGAGTTGGCCATTACCATGCACTGCCAAGGAAGCTGTGGACTGCTGCTCCCCACACACACAGGTGTAATCCCCAGCATCACTCTCAGTCAGGTTCTGGATCACCAGCTCTGCAGTGACGTCCTTCTGCCTCATTTTGTATTTCTCACTAGGTTTGAGGGCTGTGTGTCCCTTTTTCCACTCCACTGGGGCAGGTTTGGTCAGCTCACAGCGCAGAGTGGCTGCTTCACCCTCCTCAGCCTCCTCATCTCTTAATTCTTCTTTGAACAGAGCAGGAAGGGCTGAGAAACAGAGCAGCAAAGGTTTTCATGACAAGCAGCTCTTGACCCCCAAAATAATGACCTTGATGTTCACCAGTTTCTATTCATGCCTGGTTATTGATGTGAGGAACATATCACAGATGGAAGATGCTCACTTGTATCATAGACAAAAAAGAGTCTTGTCATTTTTTAAAGCAAATTTTAAGCAAATTTGCTGATTGGTTTAAAGATGTATGAAGAATAAACAGCAGGAATGGGGAAACTTCCTGTGTGGTAAACTGCAATTTTCTCAGTATAACCCAGACTAGAGAGTTGATACAACAGGTTGCACCATGATCAGGAAAAAAGCTAAGGGAAAAAATGATAAAGTTTTAATTTACATTTTAAGGATGCTTTCAGACCAAGCCCAGAATTAGGATAAGACTGAAGAGTAGAATCAGAGAGCGATCCTGAAAATGCTTGGGTAGGAATAAAAAGGAAAGAGAAGAGTGATGTATCCACTGCAGAAATCTGTCATAAATCCCTCATCCCAGGAAGTTCAGATGTTTCCTGACACCCCATCACTTTTGGAACAACAAATAAAATTATTCAGAGTGTAAGGCTGGATGGAAATGTGGCAATATGGGGAAGCAGCAGGATGAGATGACATCCACTAAGTCTTTGGAATGGGGTGGGAACTGCATTTGGATATAAAATCACTAAGAAAGAGCTGGAGAGGATGGTCTCCAATTCCTGACCCTGGCCAGCAAGAAATAAATAATTGAGAATAAAGACATGGAGGATAATTGTGCAGACGTTAATGAAAATAGAATAGAACGTAGGAAAACAAAAAGGGAGATGTTGGTCTGCCTCTCTTTCAGGAATGTAAGTTGATGATGAATGACATGGGGAGAGCTGAAGTGTTTAATCCCCTTTTCTTCTTTATTATTAAATGTTAATTATAATTAAGGCAGTAATAGAAATTATGGCTACGGTATGAAACAAAAAAAATTTATTAGAGAATATTTAAATAAATATATTCTCAAAGCAGCTTGGTGTGATTAAATTTGTCCTGGAATTCTTAAGGTGCAGGCACAATCAGTTTTAGACATTGACAGTAGCACAGGAGAAATCAGAGTGTGCCTGATGTTCCTCAAGTATGGAAAAAACAGAAACTAAGAGGTGAAAAATATCTCACAGATTGAAATATACACGTTTAGCTCTTGCCATCTAAACCAAGCTTCTAAAATCCCAGAGAGTCAAGAAAGAAAAATCACTTGTGTAAAGTCAGTGGAGCTGAAAGAGCTCCAAATGTAAATGTCTGCTTGAAAAAGTGCTGGAGGTCTCCCTGGCTTCCATGGCCTGAGTTTGATAGATCTCCACTGACAAAAATGGGAATTTAGGAATACTCTTCAGTCTTAAAGCTGAATCACATTCATAATGCTTGTCTTGGAAAAAGACAGGGAGAACAGAGAGAGGATCCAAGGAATTGTGGCCATCTCAACTTAATTATTTGAAAAACTCAGATCTGCCAAGATCTTTTCTCTTCATGGAGTGGACCAGGATCATTTTTTCTTGGTATAGATCAAGCTTCCTTGACAGAAAGACACGTTATATGTTCTACATTATTATTTTAGTAAAGTTTCAACTTTAACTTAGGTATAGGTGGAATTATCACAGTTACAGGGTATTGAACTGGCATTTACACCCACAGTGAAAGAATGAGTTGAGCCAGAGTTTCTCAGTGCTCTGGGTTCAGGATTATTCAGCCTTTTCTGTAGTGACTTGGACAATGAAATGCAAAGCTTCATTAATTTTGAAGACGATCTCAAGGTCGGAAGGGAAAGAAGGTGAAAACACTTCTTTAAACTGGATTAAGATATAGAAGACCTCTCTGCAGTAGTGGTGATAAAATAGGCTGCAATTCAGCAAGAGCAGGTGGAAAATATTTAGGAACAACCAACAACACAAATACAAGAAAGAGTAGATCTGCAATGAGGGATTTGAGGTTACAAGAGTCCATGAAGCAAATTCAAGCCAAAAAATTCAAGCCCGATGCAAATAAAGAAATCCTCATAATTGAGATATATAATTTGGGGTGTCACATGCCTTCTTGTTTCAAAATTTATAGAAACATTTCTCCGTTTCTATAGGAAGTAATGACTTGAGCCAGCTCAAGAAAGACTTTTGTTGAAATAAAGAAGAACTTTTTGGCAGCAATGATGGTGACTTGGGGCTCCAAGGATGGACTAAGTGACCTGTACAAGTCCATTCAAATTCTATTTTTCATGGTTAAATTGAAAGTTCAAGACTGAAGCAATCCTTGGTTTACTGGCAAATACAGAGATGAAAAGGTCTGGGCAGTAAAGCAAAGAAATCAATTCTCTGAATTCAGACTTACTGAATTTCCAGGTGAAAAAGAAGCTGAAACTACTTCTGACTGTCCTGTGTTAACAGTGAAAATAAATTTTCCCTCTCTTCCATAGGAAGTGTGCAGATGAATTTGGCTGAGGGCTGTGAAATATTTTCCTACTCTAATGCTGAGTATTCTGCAGTACCTGAATAAAAATCAACACTATTCTTGGTCAGAGTTACAAAGAAAAGTTACACTGAATCAAGTTTTCTTTTAATTATTTAAAATTATTTGTCAAACCCTCATGCGGCTTGAAGTAAAACTGCTCTTTTAAAGAGCTATGAATGTTCCTGCTGCTCCATCTCTCTAGGTTCAAGTCAAAAGTGAGTAAAACAGAATTAAAAAAGCAAACCTGTGACATCCTTCAGCCTTTGGTATGGTACAAAGAAATACAGCCCTGCACCAACAAGAGCAAGGAGAAGAAAATAGGGAAAATGTTAGTAAAATCAACGGAACTACAATCGTGGTTAGAATTAGACAAAAATCACAACAAAAAGAAGAAAATCTGTTATGACCAGAATTAATGACGGCAAGATTAGAGAAAGACCTCGTGGTGTGTCAGTGCTGAGGCTTCCAGAGGAGGAGGGAGAAACCCCAGACAAAAACGTCCCATTTCTGTGCTCTTTACCGTGCACCGCCAGCACCGCCGTGGTCTTCTCCTCTCCACACACACAGGTGTACTCCCCAGCATCCCTGAGCTCCACAGCGTGGATCAGCAGCTCTGCTCTGCCACCCTCCTGCCTCATGGTGTACTTCTCACTGGGTTTGAGCACTTTGTGTTTCTTTCTCCACTCCACGGAGGCAGCCCTGGACAGCTCACACTGGAGAGTGGCTGTTCCACCTTCTGTGGCTTCTTCATCCATCATCTCCTTCTGGAAGTGCACAGGCAGGGCTGAGGGGTTCAAAAGGAGCAGAATGTGTGACCATGGCAGCTACTCAAGCAACCAGTTCATGTGGCCTGGCAACCACAAGTGGTAAGCAAAGCCTTTCCTAATCAATCCCATCAGGATTAATGGCCACTCTGAGAACCAGAAAAGAATGGCTTTGGAAAGCTGGAAAACACCTCACTCATAAGTCAGAGGGAGTTTTTTATGGTAAAGTCCATGGCATGAAGTGAAGAACCCCATCAGTCTCTACTTCAGACCTGCATGACTGAGCCCTGCCTTGGATATTGCCTGCTAGAATAGAAAATAAAGCCTAACCAGAGCATCTGAATTCTATGGCAATGCAAATCATCACGGAAAAAAGTTCATAAATGAACCTGTACCTGAGGCATCAATTTCACTTTTCCATGACAGACCTTTAAAAGGTCCTTTCCAACCCAAACTATTCTATATTTTCAGCTCATAGAGTGGTCTAGCAGAGTTTGACCATTAAATTATTCTGAAACACTGAAAACTGTATAAAAATATCTCATCAACAAATCTTCTCAACTTTAGGATTGTAACATCTTTACAACCAACATCACAATAATGTGATTTTCCATTTCTCAGTGCCTACTGCTGAATATAAACATCAAAAAAATGATCTAGCCCCAAGATGAGTATCTGCAGTTTTTGCCACAAGCCTCCAACCTGTGCCTGACACTGACCAAAACATCCAGGAAGTTTTTCCCATGTCCAACCAGATATTGCTAAACTCATCAGAAACAGGGCTGCACTTTCAAAGCTGACACTCCTATGCTCTTAAAAAAAAAAAAAAAAAAAAAAAAAAAAAAAGCTGTTTGAAAACCATCTAACCATCTCTTTAATTTATTATGTATTTCCTTTTTTCTATTTTTACCATTCACTTTGAGCGCAGCCGTGGTTTCCTGCTCTCCACAGGAGCACGTGTAATCTCCGGCATCTGCCAGGACTAAATCACGGATCACCAGCTCAGCCATCGTGCCCTGGCACCTCAAGGTGAACTTGTCACTTGTCCCCAGGGCTCTGTCTCCTTTCCTCCACGCCACAGCAGCTCCAGCTTTGCTCAGCTCACAGCAGAAAGTGGCCGTGCCCTTTTCTGTGCCTTCCACGTTCTTCAGCTCTTTCTTAAAGTGAGGAGGGAGGGCTGAAGATCACAGGTGAAGAGAGCATTTTAAAATTGAGGAAATAGTGTGTCTTGACTGCTCCACTGGATTAAAGCATTTTAAATGTTCTAGAATGTACAGAACCTGAGAGCAAACGATGATTTCAGGGGCATCCCTGACTTGTGCTTTGCAAGACACCACGTTCAGCATCTCACAATGACTTGGAAATCAGTGTTGATTTATGACAACTCTGAGAACCATAAAAGAATGAGTTTGGACAGCTGGAAAACCTCTTATTCCTAGATCAGAGGGTGATTTGAATGATATGAAACATGGCATGACATGGAGAAACACACCAGTCTCAACTCCTCAGCTCTCACTGATTTGGAAATCTATAAAGCTATAATATCTGTACTGGGAGGTGTGTTTTAAAGGCATTTTAAGATATAACAACAGAAAGCTGATCCTGAGATTTCAAGGGACTATGCACAGCTCTTTCCTAAAACCAGATTAAGAATGAAAATGACCACCATGTTTAAAATTAAAATTTCATAACTTTTCAATTTTATCCAAGAAAAACAAGTGAAATCTCAGTGATGTGCCCTAAAGAAGTAAATCAGTGAAAATACTCCAAAGTGCTATTTCTGACTTCATCAAGCTTTCCATTTTCTGCTTCCAGATTCCATAAACAGGAAAGAGCTGGGACCAAAAAAATTGTGATGCTGTTTATCAGTCCTAAAGGGAGGGCTTTCAGTGGAAGATATTCCCAGTGGTTGGAACAGCTGCCATAACATTTTAAAATAACAGAAAGGATCAAGAGCAGATTGTGATCCCACAAGAGGATCACAGAAGACAACGCGAAAAATTCCTGTTAACCCAGATATTTTACCATGCACTGTCAGGGAAGCTGTGGTTGTCTTGTCTCCACACACACAGGTGTAATCTCCTGCGTCTCCTTCCTCCAGGCTGTGGATTGCCAGCTCAGCAGTGGTGTCCTTCAGCCTCATTTTGTACTTCTCACTAGGTCTGAGCACCTCCTGCCCCCTCCTCCACTCCACCGGGGCAGCTTTGCTCAGCTCACACTGCAGAACAGCCGTCCCGTTCTCTGTGCCTTCCACATTGACAAGATCTCTTTTGAACACTGCAGGCAGAGCTATGGGGTGTAATATAAACAGAGAGGACATCAAAACCATTAACCAGACCTCGGGGAACTCAGGACTGGGTCCTGTGGCCAATCCTTCACTGTTAGAGGAAAACAAACCAGTCTGGAAAACTGCGTCTAATAGAAAACCACTTCAGCAGTTATACACCGGGATAATTTCCACCATGACCTGCTTCTAACATCAACTTATTAATATTCACCACTTCACAGCTGATTCCAATGCTCCTCTCTACCTATTTCACTCTGAAATCATCTATCTTGACCGTTAATGACCTGAATTTTGATTAAAAGTCATCAACCAGGATGACAGGACTGCCATCTGGAGATCCCTGCCTTTCCTAACATCATAATTTACATTTCTCATTCAGAAACAAAAATAGTAATATAGCTTCAGGTTCACCTTTAACCCAAAATTTCAAAGGATATAATGACTCTAATATCAGGATTACAGGTGTTTTTTTAGCAGCATTCAACAAGTTGTCTTATGATGTGCCGCTAAAATAAAATGGAAGTGACTTGCATAGGGATGAAAATGATAGGTCAAAAGAGGGGAGGAACAGAAATTTCTCCAGCTGGGAGAAAAAAGTGGAAGAAAAAGTGTGCAGAAAATCTGGGAGGATAGTTTTGCCTCCTCAATTTTCCCCTGTCCTTGGCAGCTTTTTATCCAAAAGAGGTATCTTAAATGAAAGCTGTTTTTCATCTATGGGAGCTGTACATGAACTGCTCCTTCTGGAGGGGCAACCAGAGCTCTTCCATTCACCATGGCAGAGACAGGAATAAAATTTCCATCACTGTTCCCTAAGTCAGGACCTGCAGAATAATGCTGAGGGGTGAGGATTTATTTAAGTACCATTTCCTCAGCAGAATATCCCACAATCCTGCAAAAGAGGAGGGTGGTCACCCATTCCTGAATGGAAAACTTCTCACTGACTGAGCTTAGCAGATTTAAAGAACTTTCCTTCAGGTTAGGCATGAAAATCCACTGATGTCAGGGAGACACAATGAGAAACCCCCTGAGAACAATCCTGCTGCTGGAGGTCTGCTCACTCTTACTCTCTGAGATGAGGAATTCTCACAACTTTTCTTTACTCTGAGATAAAGCCATCAGTTTCAAACTGACTGACAGTGGGAAAGGGACGAAACAGCACCAGCAAACTGAGAAAATGCCGCAGAATCAAAACACCAAAGCAGGTGGGAAGGAGAGAGAGAAAGGGGTTGTCCTTGAGGTACTGGTATCCCAACGGAGAACGGCTTTTTTACCGTGGACTGTCAAGACAGCCGAGGTCTTCTGATCTCCACACACACAGGTGTATTCTCCTGTATCTTCCACCTCCAGATCTCGGATCAGCAGCTCTGCAGCTGTACCTTCCTGTCTCATCCTGTGCTTTTCACTTGGTTTGAGTGCCTTATCCCCTTTTTTCCACTCCACCGGGACGCTGACCTTGCTCAGCTCGCAGCGCAGAGTGGCTGTTGCACCGTCTGTGGCCTCCCTGTTCTTCAACCCTTCCTTGAAAAATGCAGGCAAAGCTGAAGGACAGCAATATCAGCAGTGAGATGTAGTGCTCCAAAGAGTTAAAATTATGTTTAAGCTTCCTTTCCCCTCTTATCTTGAACTGATTTATCAACACAAGAACAGAGATTCTCAAGGGTCTCCATGAATCAGCATTGGGAAAGAAATGTCATCACCAGGAGAGGATTTAATGCTCGCAGTAATCCATGGGGGTATTTTACATGTACTTAGAATCACAAATCAATACAAATAGAGGTAGAAACACCATTTTTTTTCCCCCTGTGAAATTTCAATGAAAAAGAACAAACACTGATTTGAAATTTCTGGAAAGAAAATGGTTTTCTTATATGACATTTTAAACCACGATGGGAGGATGTTTGCTGTGTTTCCACATACTTAAGCAAACAAAGAGACATTTTACATTAAGAAAAAAATGAAACACTGGAGTTTCATTTTAAATGTCATTTTGAAATGAAATTGTTCATTTCAATACATGGTGGGAAAACAAGCATTTTCACCTGAACTGACATACCCTTTCAAAGATGTCAGGTTCAGTAAAAATCAAAGTTCTCCCTGAGAATGGTTGTCCTTTAGAAGTTCTGGGCTTGTTTTACACAGAACACCAAATGAATTTCACGACAACTGGGCTGTAAGTATAAAAGCACTTTGTTGTCTCAGGAATGGAGTATGGGCATAAGATTCCACGGAATAACCTAACCTCTTGGAATTTTATGAAACCTTAAAATCCCTGAGACATAACCCCTTTGAAGCAACCCATTTTTGTCTTGAGCGTAATGGGGAGTCTAATACAGGACCTTTCAAGGGAAAAGCAAAATGATGGCCCCTAATTAAAAGAGTGGCAGCAACCCTGGTTGCCTTACTCTGAGCTTGGACACCGATATCCCTCTCGTGCCACAAATTCCAGCTGCACGGATGCCACAATGGATGCACATCACTGGCATCGGTGAGCTGTGGATAAAGGTCTGGCAGAAGGAGGAGATGGGAGTGTAACCAGGGGTCTGTCCAAAGGAACGGAGAAATCAGGGTGGTTACTTTGAGGATGTGCCTTGTTTTGTTTGTTTTACCATGAACTGTTAAAACTGCTGTGGTCTGCTGGTCTCCACACACACAGGAATAATTCCCAGCATCCGCCGTGTCTAGATTTTGGATTATAAGCTCAGCCATGACACCTTCTTGCTTCATTTTGTATTTGTCACTCGACTTGAGGGTCTTCAAGCCCTTCTTCCACTCCACGTTAGCAGCAGCCTTGTTCAGCTCACAGTGCAGGGAGACACTTTTACCCTCAGTGGCTTCTTTGTCTGTGAGTCCCTTGGTGAAAAGAGCAGGCAGGACTGCAGAGCAAACATGGACACGGCATCAACCCTGGGAAAGCCTGACCCACGACCTAATCCCTGTCTTATCTCCCTGCAGCCACCAAACCTTCCTGGTCTCCTCCAGGATTTAGTTCATCCACAATTTTTCTCCAACATTTAACCTTTTCAAAAGATAACTTTGTCTGATTTTTTTTTTCCTGTCCTCACACTTCAGGAATTTCTTTAAAATCAAGCCTATTGGCAAATGTAGTTGACAAGCCAACTACCCTTTACTTTATGCACCATAAAATCAAAGACATAAAATTAGAGGCCATATTTCAACATGAGACCCAGAGCATTTTGCTTCCCTTGAGAAAAGCAGGAGTTCTACAGAAGGGCCTGATTCATGGCACTGTCTGAATCTTATAAATAAGAGTCCCTTAAAGCAGAACAGTTGCAAACATGCTGTCAGTTTTCTGCAGAAATGAAATACTTGCTTGGGAAGTATTAAGCCAAAATTGGTAAAAACGAGCTGGGAATAGCAAGAGCATAAAAAGCCTATTTTTTATTAAGATTGTCCTTGTGCAGCATCATAGATTGATGAAAACTTGTTCCTCACTAGAGCAACAAGTGCCACAGTCTTAAGTCACAAAAAATAAATACTATTCCCACTTTTAGATCAGATCCTGTGGGAAAACTTCAAAACAAGCAGCTATTCTGGACTAGGGAGGTTGTGTTGAGTTTGGAACCTGTTCTCCACTTGTCTTTTGACTAAAGCACCTTGGAAGCACATCAAGAAGGCATCAGGTGAAAGGAGAAAAAGAGAGAAGGAAGAGAGGATGGGAAAATTAATCAGCAGAAAGGAGGATAGGAAGTACACAGGAATCAGAGGAAGCAGAAATAAGAGAGGAAGAGATCTTGGAATTACACAGGTTGACTTGGGACACGTGCTGAGAATTTCTTTTTTACCATTTACTGTCAGAGCAGCCGTAGTCTGTCGGTCTCCACACACACAGCTGTAATCCCCAGCATCTGCCAAATCCAAATCCTGGATCGTCAGCTCCACAAAGGGACCTTCCTGCTCTATTTTGTATCTTTCACTTGGCTTGAGCACCATATTCCCCTTTTTCCACTCAACTGGGGCTGATTTGCTCAGTTTGCAGTGCAAAGTGACTGCCTCCCCCTCTGTAGATTCCTTGTTCATCAGTTCTTCTTGGAAGAGGATAGGCAAGGCTGAAGGATGCAATACCAACAGAGAAGGAATCAGCAGCAGAATGAAATGAACTGGACTGTGCTGTGAGTGTTACTGGGCTGCAGTTATACATTCAGTCAAAAATGCTCTGATACTAGGTGGACACAATTGAAAAAGGGGGTGAAACCTCCTAGAGGAGAGAGAACTAAATTAAACAATATATAACATATAGGTTCTGTCTCAGGGCAAAAAAAGCAAAAGGGAATATTCTCTAATGGGATGACTGGCACCACAGAGCCAAGAACACGAAACCCCTAAGAAATCACACTGACCAAGCTTTGGCTGACCAGGAAATGCTGCCAAACGCGCTACATTTGGGGTTTAAAGAGAAACGTGGGTGGGAGGGTTACCATTCACTCTCAAAGCAGCTGTGGTCTCCTGCTCTCCACACACGCAGGTGTAGCTCCCAGCATCCGCCAGGTCTAGGTCTTGGATAACCAGCTCAACAAAACGCCCTTCCCGTCTCATTCTGTATTTCCCGTTTGGCACCAGCGCCTTCCCGTCCTTCCTCCACTGCACGGAGCCGCCCGGCCGGCTCAGCTCGCACTGCAGCGTCGCCGTCCCGCTCTCCGTGGCCTCCTCGTTCCTCAGCTCTTGCTTGAAATGGACTGGCAGGGCTGAGAGATGCAGAATGAAAAGGGATTGCCACCCTAGACCCTGCTCAGAGGCTGAATCGTCATTTATCGTGCGTCTGCCTGAGCTTTACTCCAACACCCTTATCCTTAAGCACATCCTGTATTTTTTCATGGATGGTAAAATAAATTCTCTATTAAGTTGTTCTGTGGGAATCAACAAAACCATGATCTCGGCTGAGATCATGCCTCAGGAGAGACAAACTCGTTCTCATCATTAAACATGATGAACCCTCTGAAACAGAAAATCCCAAGGAATCTTATGTTTCCACGCTTATTCAGGAAAACACACGTGCAGGACAGCATCCTTCACTCGAGGGAAGGTAAGAAGACAACACAACACACACACACATCCAACACGGGGTATAATAAAAGCTGATTGAGGATGGAGACTGGGGACAGGAGTGACACGAGAAAGCGGATGGAAGAAAGCAGTGGAAGCAGGACATGAAGGAAGTCGTCGTGAGGGAATGTACAGAGAGGAGGAGGGAAGAGGTGGACAAAAACATTCCAGAGTTTCACAGGTTATTTCTGCTTTTTTACCATTCACTGACAAGGCTGCTGTGGTTTTTTGGTTCCCTGCTAGACACGAATAGTCTCCAGCATCCTTTGGCTCCAGGTCGTGGATCAGCAGCTCAGCCACGGTGCCCTCCTGCCTCATCTTGTACTTGTTACTCGCCCGCAGAAGAGTTTGCCCCTTCCTCCACTCCACGGGGGCCTCTCTGCCCAGCTGGCACCGCAGGGTGGCTGTCCCACCTTCCACAGCTTCCACGGGCTTCAGCTCTTCTTTGAAGAGCACGGACACAGCTGAGGAGTGAAGCATTCTCAGTTTACTTCAGGCGCATCGTCACCACCTAGTGACCTCAAACGGGACTCGAAGCCAAAACAAATTCAAATTCTCTTGGCACACACAGCAAAGAAGCTCTGACCTACCTGCACCTCCGGGACTCTGCTGATATTTACCGTAGCAACAAGAGTTTTGGATCGAATAAAAAGAGAACAATTATTTGCCAATCATTAGAACACCAAAATATAATTACCCTTCTGCTGCTCAAATGCTGTTGGTCACAGATGTGAAAAAAATTGCAGAGAGAAGAATTGAATATTCTTTAATAAAACGTGTAGCTGAGGCCCTTCTTACCTCTTGGCTTAGAGCTTGGACAGGCACCTCTAAGCAAAATATAAGAAATTTCATAGGGAAGACAAGATATTTTGTTATCAGGTACATTTGATTGTTACGTGTTAACATGAAATTATCATCCCAGAAAACAAAGAACATAACGGACCCAGCCAGAGTTGCCGTGTGTTTGTGCTGATCCCTGTTTTCCTGAACACTCTCTGCGAGTGTCCAGGGACAGCAGGACCATGGCAAGAACAACAACAAATGGTCACAAGCAGGTGTCTCATTCCTACCATGGATTTTGACTTGGGCTGTGGTCTGCTGGTCTCCAGTGTCACAGGTGTATCTTCCCGCATCTTCTGGCTCTGCATTATGAATCACCAGCTCTGCCACTGTCCCCTTCTGCTTCATTTCATATTTGGCACTTGCCTGGAGCGTGGCTTCTCCCTTCTTCCACACCACGGTGGCATCAGCTTTTGTGAGTTCACAGCGCAAGGAGACGGATTTCCCTTCTTCCATATCCGTGTTCTCCAGGGCTTGTTTAAAAAGGACAGGCACAGCTGGAACACAAACCAGGGGTTAGGACAAGCCCTCTTGACCTGCTCTACAGCAAATACCCCCATGAGAGTTGTCCCCTCTTAAATCCAGGTCTTTTCCAAGTGAGCAGAGCAGCCCTAGACCCTCCCTTGGCTGAGTGGCATCAAGGAGATTCTGCTTGGGAGCAGGAATAAATCTCTCCCCGAGATGTTACCATCTTACTGTGGATCCCTAGGAATATGAGGTAAGTTTCTTTCATTTTTAATAAGGACGCTTTCAGAGTCTCCTGGGCATCATCACCTAATGAATTCCCTGCTCCTGCAGGGCTCAAACAACATTCATATTCCATATTTCTCCTGCTTTCTGCTCCAGCACATACTACTAAAGGCAGTGTATTTGTTTAAGGGCAGTGGAGAGTGGAGGTGTCAGCTAAGAGTCTTTGAAAGGATGTTTTGGGGAGTCTGCAGTCTATTAATCACTTGATCACCTTAAATTTTTCAGGCACTGGACTTATGTTTTCACATCCTTGTGCTCCAGTACTACTGGTTGCCACCTCTAACTCCAGTTTTAATCATGACCATGCGAAGCAGCTGATAGGGCAGGAACTACAGCACTGAGAAAATTAATCCTCTGCATTTCACTTAATTTCTTTTCCCAGTGGACAGTTACAGATTCAAACCCCCAGACACAGAATATGAGATCACATGAATGAAATACATACAGGTGCCTACAAGTGTGCAATATTACCTTTAAATTTTACGTAATAAAGATGGCACTGCCACCAAAAAATATGAAGTGTTATGTGATTTATTTTTGCTTAATAGCTCTATTAAGCACTTGATTAGGTGTGGCAATGTTTCAAATTGTACCCACCATTCACTTTGACCCGAGCAGTGGTTTTCAGTTCCCCAGCGCTGCAGGTGTAGTCTCCAGCATCTACAGATTTCACATCTCGAATTATGAGCTCTGCCACAGTCCCATGCTGCTTAAACTCGTACTTCTCACTGGCATAGAGAACAGTGTCTCCCTTCATCCACTTCACTGGGGTACCAGGCTTGCTGAGCTCACAGGTCAGCCTGACTTGCTTTCCTTCTTTGGCTTCTTCATTTTGGAGCTCCTGCTTGAAAAGAACTGGTGTTTCTGAAAAAAGGAATAACACAAATGTTGAAGGCAACATGCAAGTTTGGAAATCACTTTTCCCTTTTAGTATCAGACTTGATTTTCGAGACAGAAAACCGCAGGAATGGAGAAGCACTGGCAGAGAGTAAACAGATTCTGACATCTCACATCTGGCTGCCAGCACTTTACAGCAGCAAAAGAAAATTGAGGCCAGATGCTTATTTTCCTTTAAACCACTGTCTGCACTGTTGAAGACGCTGCTGCTCTTCCTTCTTTCATTATTCACATCAGTGGCAGATGCTGCACTGCCATTAATGACACAAACTGTGCTGCAGATGGGTGCTCAGAGCTGGACCACCAGCACAAAAAACATAGAACTCCACTGAGGTCAACTCACACACAACACAGAGGACACAGAGGAATGGCAAAGCACTTTCTGTGGTGACCAGCAGAATTGATTTCTCATAAAAAAACCCTACAATGTATTTTTTATCTAGCATGAACACAGACTTAAAACCAGCACAGAGCAAACACAGAGAGGGAAGAGCAGCTGAACATGACAGCATCCCTGTGGAGCTTCTCCTGCAGTCTCTGTCACAGCCTGGGATTCAAGGCTTTAAGATGAGCTAGTGCAGGGAAGGCACTTTTGGGGAAAAAAAAAAACTCAACTGAAATGTTCAGATGAGCAAAAACTAAATTCTTGAATTCTGCTGTCTTAAGAATATGCAAGTCAGCTACTGATATGTGATGCACTTAACCTGTGGCTGTTGGAAGACTACAGCCTGTGATCCTGTTCTCCTTTTACCTCTAGTTTGGGACACTCATTGTCACAAGGCTACTGAATTTCCATTTTCTATTTTTGCATTCTGCTGTTCTGGTGTGACCCTGATAGATAAAGGACAGTTCCAACAGTGCAATGTCTCATAGACGTCCTTTTGACTTGACTCCTTGGCCTGAATCCGTGTGTTTAAATCCTACATGTGTCCACACTCTTCTCTGTGAGGGGAAAAATGGGGCTGTTGTGGGAAATTACAAACGTGGTTCTTTTCTAACAGAACATTGTTCATCCAGGTCCTACTGAAGTCAACACAGATGTTTGTTTTGTGTATAATGGGTATTGGGAAAATATCCTCATGCTACAGAAAGACAGAAAATCGGGATCATTAACCACCAGCTCTTCTTCATTGCATCATCAAGGTATTCTCTTTCTTCAACAGCCTCAAGTTGGTTCTTTGTGCTCCAGAAAAATCCTGTGAGCAGCTTGTCCTCCCACTCCATGGTCCGAGGTTCAGGTTGACCATTCCAACAACCCAAATGCTTTTTTTTGTTCACACTGACTTCTCTAATCCAGGTGCAGCTTCTGATCAGTCCATCCCAAGTATGTGACAGCAGCTGCACACATGACATCCTCTGGTTTGGATAAACACAGCCTGTGCCTGTCAAAACCTCCCTGTACCTGCTCAAACCTGCCCAGGGGAGTGATTTAACCCACAGAGTGATTTAACTCAGAGACAGAGCTCCTCCTAAACTTGGGACAGTGGCTCAGGACAGGCAGGAGCAATTACACGGTGATATTTGGTGAGCCTGGTTCTGACATGGGTCAGACCCAACTCATACCTAACTCAGAATTAAAAGACTCATCTAAGAAAAGAACTTTTCCTTCAGCTCAGACAACAACCATTTAGATCACACAATCATAGAACCCTTTGGGTTGGAAGGGCCCTTTAAAGCTCATCTAGTCCAACCCCCCTGCCATGACCCAGGACATCTTCAACCAGACCAGGCTGCTCAGAGCCCCATCCAACCTGACCTTGAATGTTTCCAGGGATGGAGCATTCACCACCTCTCTGGGCAACCTCCTATAGTGTTATACCACCCTCATGGTAAAAAATGTCTTCCTTACATCTAATTAAATCAACCCTCTTTTAGTTTAAACCATCTCCCCTTGTCCTATAAAGCAGGAGAGCATCTCCTGCCCGATGATGCTCGTTGGGTGCATTGCTCTGAATAAATCTGGCTACCTAAAGCAATTGCACAGACAAATGTGGGGCTGTGAGCTCCCTCCTTGGAGAGAGCCATCACTGGAGACAGCTCCAGGAGGTGATCCACCCCTTCTAAGAGGTGGATTACCTCTTAGCCTGGGGGGTTCTCCTGCTGCTCTCTTTTTGGGGTTTGGAATGAGATGATCTTTGATGTACCTTCCAACCCAAACCATTCTAGGATTTCATGATTCTCAGAGGCGCTTCACTTTCTCAGAACTAGAGCCAGGTCAGATGAAGGATTCTCCTGTTTCACATTCTGTCACCTCTCTGGCTCCTGGTCTGGATGACTTGATGAGAACATCTCAATGCACAACACGAGGTCCTTTTTCAGTGTAGTTTCATGTTTTTATCATTTCAATTAATTACTCTGAGCTCAGTGTCAGGACCCAAACCATCACTCCAGAAGTTCTTACCCCTGGCAGTGATAACTGCACTACTTTTGGCTGCTCCATCCTCACACTCACATCTGTCACTGTCTCTTTCTTCTGCCCTGTGAATGACAAGTTTGGCCTCAAACCCTGACTGGCTGATGTTATATTTGGAAGAATTCCTAAGGCTCTTCCCATCTTTGCACCACTTCCAAAGGCTGTCTGCTTTGGAGGTGTCACAGTGAAGGCTCTCATCCTCTCCCCCTCAGTGACTTCAGTGTCAACCAGCCCCTTTGTGAAGGTGCAGGGTTTCTCCAGACTTGTAAAAACCATCTGAGATGGTTCAGAAGAGGTGTGGGTTCTCAGACCACAAGTAATCTGTGAGATTTGCACCCAGGATTGCTTGTATCAAAGATACAGGTCAGGGTTACTAACAACTAACTGTGACTATAAAGTCCTCAGGAAGGTAGCAGTGATGTTGCAAAATGTTGCTTAAATACCTAATAATATCTGGGAGAAACTGAGAAGAAAATATTCCTGCTGAAGAACATAAATAATTCGCATTTTGCAAATAAAACCTTTCATTTTCCCTCAGGAAAAAGAAATCCATTTGTGTTTCTGTAGCTTGGCAAAATTTGAGCAAATTTTCAAATTTTGTAAAAAGGGAAGTTCTTTGAAATAAATGTGGTTATGGAAAAAAAATGAGATTATGATCTGACATGGTGGAGACTGTGTGTTTTACATCTCTGGGCAACGAGAAATATTTATATTTCCAGTAAGGAAACATCTCTCTAATCCCACATTCTTGGGCTGTCTGGCACTCACTTTATTCCTTTGCAACCAAACACTGCAGTTTTAACTCAGTTTAACTTCTCCAGAGAAAACAATCCATCGTCAACAATGAATAGCTGGGAACACATGCAACGTTGCATTTCAAACAATGAAAACTGAATTTAAAACTTACTGGTTGCGCTTTATTTTTTTTTTCTTAATTGAATTAATTGATTTCTCCTCATGAATCATCACCTTATCAGCTTGAGAGAAACTGAACGAGGCATCCACTGTACCATGACTGTATTATAACATTCCCATCTAAACCCAATAAACAGCCCAAGAGCTGTCTAGGATTACAAAATGTTCATTCTTCAGATGTAATTTCATTAGATAATGAATGGTATTCTTGAACATAAATAGATATACAATGATGGTGCTAAATTTGTATGATTTTTGTTCTTTTTTTTTCCACCTACCCACATCAACCCCACTTATTCCTACTCATCATTTCCTCTCCTGCAGTTGTGATGATTGATTTACCTTTAACAACCAAACTGGCGGATGTTTTCTTATCACCAGCTTCAAATGTAATGACCCCTGAGTCCTTCAGTGAGAGCTTTTTCAGCGTTAGCAGGTGATATCCACCAGGCTGGGACTGGATCTCATTAAGTTCATTGGTATGGAGTGGGGTTTTATCCAAAAACCACTGCACTCTGCTATAGTCTACGGGAGAGATTCTGCACTTGAACATGGCAGATTCTCCTTCTAACACAGTGACATCCTCCAGGTCTTCCGTTATTAGCACTTTCCGGCCTGAAAGGAACACAAATACATCAATTACTGCAATCTTCAGTTCCTGGCGTGAAAATCGACACGGAAAACTCCCAAGATTTCCCCCATGAACATTTCAAGAAAGAAATATGTTTGTGATAGAGAAGATTGAAGCAGAAATCCCCTGATATTGACCACAAAACCCGCTCACAGGAAGATAATATATACAGGACACACACCAAAATAGGGTGAAGACAACTTTAAAGCACCAGAAAACATAAAGCAGAACAAGTAGCCAGTACAACGAAAATCCAAGGTTCTAAGTTTTCTCCTAATCAAATTCCCTGGAAAGATTGGAAGGATGATGAGTCTCTGACAGCGTTATTGGGCTCTAAACATCACTAAGAGGTGATCCCTCTCTTGACAGCCTCCCTGATTTTCTACAGCAAAAATTACTTGGTTTCTATGGGTTAGGACCACTGAGCCCACGCCTTCTTTGAGTTCAGTCCAAACACTAACACAGGGGCAAGCAGAGAAAATATCTGACTGTGGCTTTGGTAAAAAAAAAAACCAAAACATCTGCCCTGAAAACCTACCTGTACAGATAGATACACCCCTAACTAAAAATAAATACATAAATGTAAACACATATACAAAGATAAACCTCACTATAAATATATGTAAAATAAGGTTATCACTGTATACAAAAATAACTCTGATGTTCCTCCTACTTTTAAAACCAGCACAGGGATGTTTCACTTTGATGTTTGTGACACAGGAATGTTTTTTCCACTCAGAAAAGCTGGTGTTAAAAAGCTCAGAGTGAATTCAGACAGCTCAGAGCCTGAGGTTATGACACGGATTAAACACATTTTTTTGCTTCTCAAAGAAGCTCTTCTGCTCTAACAGATGATAGAGGAGGAGTCTGACTTTGCCCTCTTGTCTTTAATAACTAACTACAACAATTAGCAAGTGGACACTGCTGCTGCACCTCCATGTGACTATTCTTGAATCATTTTTTCAGAGGGCAGGGTTAGATTAGATATTACAATTAAATTCTTTACTCTGAGGGTGGTGAGGCCCTGTCATGGATTGCCCAGAGAAGCTGTGGCTGCTCCTGGCAGTACCCAAGGCCAGGCTGGATGGGGCTTGGAGCAGCCTGGGACAGTGGAAGGTGTCCCTGCCCATGGCAAGGGTGGCACTGGATGGGCTTTAAGATCCCTTCCAACCCAACCCATTCCTTGATTCTGTGGACCACTATTTATCCACCACCTCTTAGAAACCACTGCTGGGAAGAGGCATCAAGGGCATGGAGAAAAGCCTGGAGGCAGAATAATTTTCCCTCATCCAACAGCAGGCACCGTGAATAAACTTCCATTTTATGTTCACACAGGAACACCAATCTCTCCTCACATGAGCCTTTGGGGGATTTAAATCACACCCAGAGTACTCCAGGTATAATTGCTTCAAACTGCTCTGCATGTCCAGCTCCACATTCCTATATTTTTGGCCACATGTTCCTGTCATCATGAGAGAGATAGAACCAGAAATCAGAGTCTCTGCTGCCTTGCTGAGATACAGCTCTGCCCGTGCATGTTTCCCAAGGCAGAAACAGGATGTATAATCACATTCCTCTCATTCATACCTTGCACCGTTAGCTTGGCTCTGGACTGGGCGTCCCCAATGTCACAACTGTAAGTGTCACTGTCACTTTTCTCCAAGTTCTTGATGGTCAGCTGGAGGACTTGTCCTGTCTGTGTCATCTCGTATTTCCTGCCAGCCCTGAGCTCAGCGATGCCTTTCCTCCAGACCACAGAGGATGCAGCTCTCTCACTCTGGCACACAAAAACTGCAGTTCCGCTTTCATCGACTTTCAGGTCTGAGAGTTCCTTGACAAAATAATTAGGCTTTTCTGGAAGGAATTAAAAAAGAAATAAATAAAAAAAAATAATGACAGAGACAGATTTGTTACCCAAATTAATCCTGAGCATCCAGAGTCATCTTGGATCCTCTTTGCCCCAACTAATAGAATCATCAAATAAATAATCATAGAATCATATAGGCTAAAAAAGATCTTTAAGGTCACCAAGTCCAACTCTTAACTTAATTAAACCATTTCCTCAGTAACTACATCTACACACCTTTTAAATCCCTCCAGGGATGGTGACTCCACCACCTCCCTGGGCACCCTCTTCCAGTGCCTGACCACCCTTTCCATGAAGAAATTTCTCATAACATCCAATCTAAATCTTGAGGCCATTTCCTCTCATCCCATCAGATGGAATGCATCTAAGAAGATCACCAGGTCCCCCTCCCATCACAGGACATATCAGGTGAAATATCTCCAGGAAAGTTTAATGCCATGGTCCAGGTACTGGTGAGGTCTCCACTTGCAGGTAGTTTTCATTGCTCATATTCAAAGTAGAATGATTCAAATTGCCAGTTTTAATTGGCTTGTTACAGAGGCTGTAAGATTGTTCAGTAACCATAAGGTGTTTTTTCATATCTTATTTTTTTAAGCTTTTAATCAATGTTTTTTGAAAACTAAAAATTGATCCTGCCCAGGGAGACGAAGGAGAAGAAGATCTGCTGTGGTTGTAGATATCTACCTCAAACTCTGAACCTGCCAGCTCCTCTGCACCCTTCAACTGACCTTGCACTGTGATCCTGGCTGTTGTTTTGGAGGTCTCTGTCTCACAGGTGTATTCCCCGCTGTCCTTGACCGTGGACTCGCGGATGATGAGAACAGCCCGTGTTCCCTCCTGCTGCAGCTCGTACTTCTGGCTTTTCCGGATTGCTTTGCCATCCTTGTACCACCTGATGTTCACATCAGCTTTGGACAATTCACAGCTCAGGCTGATGTCCTGCCCTGCTGGTGATGTTTTATCCTCCAGCTGTTTTGTAACCTCAGTAGGTTTTTCTGCAGAGATTTAATAAAAACAAAAAAAAGACCTTTGAATGAAAATCATCTCCATATGGTTGGGGTCTCTGCAATTCAAATCATAGAATTCCAGATGGTTTGGGTTGGAAAAGAACTTAAGGATCATCTCATTCCAACCCCTGCCACAGGCAGGGACAACTTCCACTATCCCAGGTTACTCCAAGCCCCATCCAACCTGGCCTTGGACACTTCCAGGGATGGGGGAGCCACAGCTTCTCTGGGCACCCTGTGCCAGGTTGGAACAAGATGATGGAAGGTTCCTTCCAACCCAAACAATTCTGGGATTTCCTGATTCTATGGAAAAGGACTAACTGCAGATTATGAACTATGTCTGAAAATTACTAATTTCTTCTCTCCATTGACCACCCAGGGAGCCTTGGGTGATTATCTCTGGTGCACAGTCTGGGCTGTAATTATCTGTACACACTACCTAGTGTAGTCAGTTCTCAAATATCTATTAAAAGTTTCAGCATTTCACTTGTTTTTAAGGAAAAATCTCGGTTCTTCAAGGCTCACAGGGAAGCTTGCTATTCACTCAGATCATAACAAGTGTTTGCTGACAAACCTTATGAAAACACACCCAGGACTTTTCTGATCCCGTTACCTTTCACAACCAGAGAAGCCTTGGAGGTGAGACCACGGGCTGTGAAGATGACTTCCCCAGTGTCGTCAGGAATCACATTTTTGATACTCAGTGTGTATTTCCGACCCGTGTTGGAGGCTTTAAATCTCCCCCCACTTTCCACTTTTCTCCCGTTCAGCATCCAGTTGAAGTCATCAATGCTTTCATGGGACAAAATGCACTCAAAAGTGCAATCTTCTCCCTCCTGGATTTCAGTGTTCTTGAGCCGTTTGGTGATGCCGATGTTCAGTTCTGGAGAACAAAAATTACATTAATACAAGTTTAAAATGTTTTTATGATAGACATCAGTAGAGTAATGGCATTTTTAACTCATAAGAGGGGTTTGTCTGCTGGATTGGCAGGACACCACTGCATTCCCTACAGATGTCTGTGACATGGGAAGGATTTCTCAGACTCATAATCATCTCAAAGTTGTACAAACAGAGAAATGTTAATCTCCTGGTTGTGTTTGGGAAGGACTACATGGAGAAAGAGCTCTGTGAGGAAGAGTCAAGATTCAAAAAGTTAGAGAAAAGCTGTCAGAAAAGAAGCCTCTGGGACAAAGTGTGAGGTTCTTCTCCATGCTGATATAAGAAATGGGACATTTGAATTTTTAAACTTGTTACTCTTGGTGTTCAAACCTGGCAAATTCAAAATTCTTCTCATTACCATTATGAGTTTAGAAGCCATGAACAATTCTTTGTCCTTCAGGCTGAAGGAAAAGAAATAGAGGACAGGCTGAACTGCTGGGTTCCTCAATAGATATTGTTGTCCTGCTTTTGTATTCCTACAATGAGTTAATAGCTCAACAGGCTGCTTGGGGATTTTTTTTTTTTTGTTAGTTGGGATTTTTTTGGAGAAATTTTTTGTTTGTCTGGGAGCATTTCTGCACCTTATGAATGCTCAGGAAGAAAACTGTCACTACATTCCTGACACCTGATTTTCGCTGAAAGCCCAGATATACTTACACCAAAATTACCAGGAGTTGTTCAGACATCACTGTGTTATGTGAGATTTATGTAGGAATAGGTGAGAGCCCAAGGAACCAAGCCCACCCATATTTTTAACACCCCTTGAAAGGCTACAACACTTACCCTGAACGCTGACCTTCGATTTGGCAACATCAGTGCCGATGTCACAGGTGTATAACCCCGCATCTGTCTTTTCAAGGTCATGGATAAGGAGGCACAGGGTCTTCCCAGACTGTATCTCCTCATACTTTTTGCTTGAAGTGATCTTCACACCATCCTTTTTCCAAACAGGTTTGACCTTCTCTTTGGAGACTTCACATTCCAGTTTGATCACTCCTCGCTCCTCACCGAAAACATCATCCAAGGATTTCATGAAGACAGCAGGTTTCTCTGAAGGATAAGAGGCAAAACAGAGAACAACCAGGATGTTTGAGACACTTTCAGTGGCTATCAAATATTTAGAGACATTAATAAACCCTTGGCAATATTGCTGATACCAATGCAGAACCTAAACCGGTGTCACCTTCCAGTACTCCCTTCAATCCTTCATCCTGCTCCAAATCCCTTCATCCTGGTCTCAATCCCTTCATCCCAAGATTGTGTTGACACAGGGGGCTGCCCTGACCCAAGTGCAGCACCTTGCACTGGCCTTGTTGAACCTCAAGAAGTTCACATAGTCTCACTTCTTGAGCGTGTCCATGTCTCTCTGGGTGGCACCTCAACCTCAGGCATGTCACATGCACCACTCAGCTGGGTGTCACCTGCACACTCACTGAGGGTGCCCAAGAACATGTTAAACCACAGAAACTCAGTTGTGTGACTGAACTTTAAGATGTATGAAAGACAGCAGGGAACTGTCTTCTCATGGCTGATTGAATCCAGCTCCAGAACTGATGTATTAAAAGTAATAGAATCACAGAATATGCTGAGTTGGAAGGGGCCCACAAGGATCATTAATTCAACTCCTGTCCCTGCACAGGACACCCCAACAATCCCACCCTGTCCCTGAGAGAGTTGTCCAAATGCTCCTGGAGCTCTGGCAGCCTTGGGCCCATGACCATCCCCTGGGGAGCCTGTTCAGTGCCCCACCACCCTCTGTGTGAAAAACTTCTTCCCGATATCCAACCTAAACCTCCCATGACTCAGGTCCAGCCGTTCCCTCTGGTGCTGTCACTGGCCACCAGAGTGAAGAGATCAGTACCTGCCCTTCCACTTCCCCTCACATGAAGATGTTGAAGCCCACAGTGAGGTCTCCCCTCAGTCTCTTGTTCTCCCAGCTGACCAAACCAAGTGACCTCAGCCGCTCCTCTCAAGGCTTTCCCTCCAGACCCATCACCATCTGCATGCCCCATGTTTAATAGCTCAATGTCTTTTTATCTATTTAACAGGATTGCCCCATGGATTTGGTAAATAAAGGCCCATTTGCATTTCTCATTTTCATTCAGGAACGTGGTCTGGACCCACCTATCACCTTCAGCCGCACGCTCTCTGACACCTTGTCTGACTTCATTGTCACCGTGCCAGCATCCTCAGGCTTCACCTGCTTCATGGTCAGCATGTAGCACTTGCCAACGTTCTTGATGTCGTTGAAGTTGTTGGTGTAGAGGAGGGTGCCATTGAGGAACCACTCCACGTCCTCGTCGTCGTGGGACAGCTCGCAGGAGAACACAGCAGAACTGTCTTCCTCAATCTCCACGTCCTGCAGGTGCTTGAGGACCTCTACATTGCGGGCTGAGGGAAACCAAGGGGCACCATCACCACCATCATCATAAATCAGTTGTTATCACAAACAATTTCATGGAGCTTCTCAGATTATTTGTTCTGGTCTCCTGCACACCTTAGGTCACATTTCATTTACTTGGTTCTGCATTTGCTCCAACAAAAAAAAAGTCCATTAAAAAGACTAATTAAAATTGTCTAGAATCCTCAGTTCTCTTTTTTTATATAAATCAGTTTGGGGGGGGTTGTTTGCTTGTTTGTTTTTTATTTAAAATTAAGTCATTCTTTCTTAAATGATGTTACGGTGACCCCATTCATCCCACAGAGCTCCAATCCCTGTGTGCTGGTCACTGCACGCACAAACACATCTTAACTAAATTGTCCCTCCTTTCCAGAGAAACTGACACAGAGGAGGAGAAGAAGACAATGGGTTTGGCCACAAAGACAAAGTACAAAGAGGTTAAGCAACTTGTTCAGGTTTAGGGAGCAACAGGATTTTGATTCTTTTTTTTCCCAGTCCTTGGGCAGAGGTTTCTCTTTGCAGTTTCTCCACTCATAGAATGCTGTTTTCAAGGATAACTCAGAGGAGGGTTTGGGAGCATTACGTGGTTTTTTTATGTATATATATTTGTTTGGATAGAATGGAGTCACAGAATCATTTAGGTTGGAAAAGACCTCTAAGACTGAGTCCAGCCATTCCCCCAGCACTGCCAAGGTCACAGTGAAAGCACATCCCCAAGTGCCACATCCCCACAACTTTTAAACCCCTCCAGAGATGGTGACATCACCACTGCCCTGAGTACCTCATTTCAGTGTTTGACAACATATTCAATGAAGAACCTCGGCAAAGCCAAACTGCTACCAAAATCTGCTCCCCAGACTCTTGGCAATGATTTTGTGGCTCAGCTCCAAATTTTGCTGGAAGTGAGACAATGAACACCTTTCCTTACAGTGTCACCTGAGGGGAAGAACTGGCTAAAAACAGTTCCATACTAGATGAGGTAGAACATCACTATGAATAACAATTGTACTCAGATATAAAATAGCAGCTATAAGATACATATTTATAGTAAATATAAAAATGCATAGCAGATAGACAAGCTGACACAGTGGTCAGGAAATGAAAACCACAGCCAAGATCACCAGAATCAGAGGCCTGTGGCAGTTTAACATAAAGGATATTTTTAGTTAGAAGCACCACAGGTCTAATTCCTCCTATGAAATGGACAATAATGTGTCTTGACAAATGTTACTTTCTACCTTACCCAGATGGTGCCCTCCCTGTGCGTTACCAACTTCACAGCAAGATGTGGGTTTCAGGATCATGGAATCAGCAGTTTGCTTGTGAAACTGCATTTATTTAAAATTAGAAGATAACTATGGGAATCTACCTCTCCTCAAGAAGAAGAAGCCAGAGTGAAACAGAATCACCAGGCCAGCCCTGCTACTGAAAACCTCTAGTACCTTCAACGCTCAGCGTGGCTTCGGTCTCAGCGATCCCAGCCCTGCACTTGTACACACCGGCGTCCTCAGGCTTCACCTTCATGATCTTGAGCTCTGCTGAGTACTGCTCCCGCTTGATTTTGTACTTCTCCGAGGGCTCAATGAGCACTTGGCCCTTGAACCACTTCACGTGCTTTGGGGAAGGCCTGAAGTCACAGGACAGGACGGCCGAGTGTCGCTCCAGGACGGTCTTGTCCTCCAGCTTCCTGGTGATCTGGATGTGGTAATCTGCAGAGCAGGGGTGGGAAAGAAGAATGGATCAATCTAAAGAAGAGGAAGGTTTTAATTTGTATTTCATGCCCATTAATTTAATGTATGACTTTCACAACTGTTTTGTGAACTGCTCAGGTCCTGCTACAAGTGTCTCTAACAGAGCTCATGTGCTCTGAAGCTACAACAGCACGATGATAGGGAAAGCTGATTTCTGTAAGACAATACTGTATATCAACCACCAAATTCATGGTCCACTTCTGGCTCAGTGCTTGCTGAATTGCTCTCTAATTGAGGTTTTCATTCAAGTAAGAGCAAATTAAAGACCAAACAAGGACTTCAGGATGTGATTGGAGAGATTTACCATGGTGACAGCAGAAGATAAAAAGCCTCGAGGTTTTGTCCTAGATCAAGTCAATGACAAAATGAATTAAGTAAATGAGCTATCAAAGTTGTCTAGTTCAGAAATGGGACAAAATAAACTCTCCTGGCAAATTTCATCTGTTATGTCCTCCTTGGTAAAGTCAAGAGAATAAAAATAAACCAAAAACCAGTTTTAGCTTGATAGATTTGAATACCAGGGACAACAAAGTCATTTAATGAGATCCCTTCCTAAGACATTTCTGGCTCAGTTGGTGAATCCAGCATTGCTCCCACCAACTTGCAGCTGGGCACTAAACAGATCTTCCAGGTACAAATACATTTCCAAGAACCCAGTGGATCTTAGAGAGCATCCATAACAAATTATTTTCCAGGTACTGTGAGAGGGAAGATCCTTGTTCTGATCCACATAATATATACAAAATATCACATTACCTCTGACAAGCAGGTTTGCTGTGGATTTGGATTTGCCAATGGAGAACTGGATGGTGCCTGTCATATCAACACTTGTTTTTATTATTGTCAGCCTGTGGATGGTGCCTTCCTGCTGCATGATGATGTTTCTGCCAGCCTGCAAGGCTGCTCCCTTCAGAAACCACTTGGCAGGTTTCACAGATGGAATGGATGTCTCACATTCAAAATTGGCTTCTTCAGGCTCAGTCACATCCTCATCACACAACTCTTTTACAATATTAATGGCTTGCTCTGGATGGAACAAGAGAGCAGGGATTTAAGAGTCATGAAAGCTTTTCCATTATCAGCCTGAACACTCACGCCATCTTTTCTGCACTTATGAACTCAAAAGGCCTTAGAACACCTTTTTTTAACCTATATAAAAGAAAATAGATATTGCTGGCCACAGGCTAGAAAATGAATTTCTATCTCTTGATTCCTACTCCTAGTTCTAAAGCCACCTTCCTATCCTGATATCAAACATGTAAGGCCATGAAAGGGAAATGCATTTCATTCATTGGAAGGTAGGTGTTGATAAAAGGATGTTGATAAAAGGAGCTGCAACGTTTATCTGAAAAACAGACTTTCTCCAATACATCCAATAAACATCTCTGGAATGGGAATTTCCTCATTTTCCTTAGGAGACTATGACATATATTCATTTTTCAGGATGTTCCTGTGCATAAAATGATTCAACACCAACGGACTACAGAATAAACACCATTAAATAAAAATCCTTTTTAAGCAGTATTGTGTTTCCAAAGTAAATGACAAGTGAACCAGCCCATCCTCTTCCCAGTGCATTCTAGGGGCGAGAAAAGCGGATTTTACCTTCCACGAAGAAATTAGCACTGGTTTTGTCATCGAAGGCATCACAGGTGTACGTGTCCTCATCTTCGTAGTCAGCATCGTTGATGATGAGTTTCCGATAGACGCCCTCGCTCACAATTTCGTATTTGTCCCCGGAGTGGATTTCCACACCCTTTTTGAACCACCGGACCTTGGCGTTGGCTCGGGACACCTGGCACTCCAGGATCCCTCGGTGCTTCCAAAGGGCGATCTTATCCCGCAAAGGCTTCACGATTTTTACAGGCAGCTCTACATGAGCAAAAAAAAATTGGAGTAATCAGTACAGTCTCCAAGAAATGTGCCATATTAGCAATATTTCTTTTATGTTCAGTAATTTGGATGATGACAGGAATTCCCGCCATGCTGAACACTCAATTAACGAGTTTAATTAGCAAGAGCTAATTAAAGGGAAGCTTTCCCTCCATATTTTACCACTGGAGTGACTGAACTGCAGAAGTAACAGGTGATTTCCTCAACACCCCACAGAAGCGCTATGGCAAAGCCAGGGACTGATCTCCAATTTCCTGAGCTCCTCAGCAGTGTGTTAATTCAAATTTCTTCCTTCTCTCTCCCTTTATCACATTGTTTCAGTTAAGCACACCTAAAAATGCTGTTTTCTGTGATAGCATACACCAGAAAGTGAAAATGCAGGAGAAAGTCAAGCTACATCTTTTCATCCCTCAAATTTCACACACAACTTTTAATGTCTAAAGGTACAAAACCAACCTTCTGAGAAAATAAACTGGAATTAAGCCAAAATAAACTCCCAGCTGATATTTACCAGGCAGAACAGCAGGCAGGAGTTTTTCTTTCCCTGAACGCTGTAGGAGTTTTTTTAACCTTCACATCCAAGGTGAGGGAAGCGAATTGGTTTGTATCGTGAGGGAGCAGAAGCAGTGCTGGCACGAAAAGCAGAATTACCTTTTACAGTCAGCTGAGCGCGAGATTCTGCCTTTTCTGCTACGAATTTGATCTCTGCTGCATCCTCGACGTGGACACGTGTGTAAGTCAGGGAATAGGTCTTTCCTGGGGACACAACAGGACACAGCTCAGCTTCCCCCGAGCAAAACCCTGTTTTCTGATCTCCCATCCCAGCCCCTACTCCAACCCACCCCCATTCCAGAACAAAATCCCCCTTTTCCCTCCTACCATCCTGCCGCATTTTGATGTTGTCGGAAGTCTTCAGCTTGCTGTCGTTTTTGTACCACTGCGTTTCGACCTCATCGTGTGAGATCTCACAGATGAAAGAGGCACTCTCATATTCGTTCACTTCCACATCTTCCAGTGGTTTTACAATCTTGACATCTCGGGCTGTGAAATCATAAAGGGAAATACTTATTTGGGTTTTCTCCATAACTGAGTGTGGTGTGTTTACCTTTTGCATAAATGTATGGAAAAAATGGGATTGTTTTATTCTAGACAAGCCTTTCTTCCTGGGTAGTCTCTCTCTTCAACCCAGTGAATACTTTTGATGGCTGAAGCTTATTGCAAGAGGATTTTATATGGATGCTGGAACTTCATACAGGTAGTCACAAAAGAAATACACATATTAATGGAAGAAAATCGGCCAAGAAAAAATAAGCACAAGTCTACAATCTCTTAGGTCACTATAAACCTGCCTCATTCATGCTTCTCTGCATGCTCTCCTCTGTTTTACATAGGAGATATCTTTTTTCAGAGTCTTCTAAACTGAGTATAACCCTCTTTAACTCTGCACCTTGGCACTCCTTTTGTCAGAACTGACCTGTTTATCTGTGCTACTGCAGCCCTTTCCTTTTGAAAGAGAAGGCCTTGATACACCTTGGATCAGCCTCAGGAGCAGAGTTGAAATGCAAGCCACAACCCATCCCAATCCCAAAAACAAGGAGAAAAGGGCGAGTTCAACAGGGCAATGGGACAGATGTTCACAAAGATCCTGCTAAACTCAAGTGGCCACATGAGGACAGTATCTAGTAAGCAATGAGAAAGATGCTCTGTCTTTCAATAAGAAAGAGCTGATCTGTTTTCAGACGCCCCTCTGGAAAATAACATCTACCAAAGGCACAGCAGAGCTGCCTGTTGAGTAGCTTGCCTTTATCTCAGAGCTTATCTCATGTGCTTCAGAGCCTGGTGACAAAACACACCTGGTGCTTCATCACTTGCTCAGTGCAACATTCAGAGGGAAAAACTGCCTCGAGCATAAAGGAGAGGTGCAGGCAGAAATAATGAGCCTTTCCTTAGCATTTACAACCTAAAAACTGGGGCACTTCTTGAGCTCATACCCAAGGCTTGTCCAGTCCCTGTTCAGTGAAAGCCCCCCTGTGACAATGGTGCCACCAAACCATGTCAGCACCAGCCACTGAACCCCTGCTTTGTGCCAGGCTGCCCAGTATTTCCTGACGTGACAATCCGGAAACACCATTCACATTCCAGAGAATAGAAATCACTTACGATAACAGGAAAACTAAGTTAGGACATGTTCCAAAAATACTGCAAGGACAGAGCCTTTACCAAAATGTGCAATTGTGAAAAACAAACACTCCACAAACCATTTCTTGCTGTATAGCAAAAAATGCTGCAGTAAACGTATTTTCCTAATTCAGCCCAACATACCATGAACCTTTAGAGTAGCTGATGTCTTGTCTTCAGCTGCTTGACATGTGTAGGTTCCCTGGTCTTCATATTCACACTTGTGAATAATGAGGCTTCTCTTATTTCCTTGGGAGATCATCCCAATGTTTTTGCTTTGCCGGATCTCCTTCCCATCCTAGAAGGGGAAAAGGCCAAAGCAGATCACCCTCAACTCCTGTACATCTGCAGTGAACAAAACAGGCATTCAGATCTGTGCTTAATTCCCCTTTCTCCTTGGACTTAATGGAAAACTGTCTTTAAAGGAATATGTGTTGAAACTTCATCACAGTGCAAAGATTTCAGGAAGTGGAAAGGACACACAGAAATTTTGGATGATCTCAGACACCTATTTGAAGGCTTAAAACACCACGCAGGGTTGGCAATGAGTCCCTTCAGACATAAATGGTTTTAAACTAAATGAGGGTCAATTTAGGAAATAAAGAAGGAGTTTTTCACAATGAGGGTGGCAAAACATTGGCACGGGTTGTCCAGAGAGGTGGCAGATGCCCCATCCCTGGAAATATTCGAGGGCATTTTGGACAGGGCTCTGAGCCATATCACTGATCATGGTAGGGGGTTAGAAATGAGATGACGCTTTAAAGGTACATTCCAGCCCAAATTCCACCTTGAAGAATTGCTGCTACCCCAAATTAAGGTAAGTATCAGCTGAGCCCCAAGGAAGGTACATGAAATGCCAGAGCTGATCCCCAAAATGACTCTCAAGGGAAAAGGAACTGGACTGTCACCGACAAAGGAAATTGAGGCTTCCTTTAAATCACAGTCCCCAAAAAGGCTGTAAATCCTGGGTGAAAACTTGGTGTGGAGTAGAGCACAAGACTGCAAATCTATAACAGCAGTGCTCATGTTCTGTGCAAGAATAGAAAAGTTTAACTTTCAGCCCAATATACAAATCCAGTAAATAAAAACCTGAGAGTGGTGAATTGGGAGAGTAAATGAACATAACAATGAGAGAGCAATGCCAGGAACTGTATTCCAAAGGCTCAGGCCCACATCCCCTGGAAGTAGAATTAAAGGCTCCCACTCCCTTCCAGAGAAGTCAGAAATTAAAATATCACAATCCGTTCCGTGCTGTACCTTGAACCACTTCACATTGGCATTGGGTTTGGACAGCTCACACTCGAATGTGGCCTTGAGCTTCTGAGTTACACTGACATCTGCCAAAGGTTTGCTGATCCTCACAGGCAATTCTGGAAAGGAAAGAGAAAAGTCCAATGAATGGGGAACAATGGGGTCACACAAGTACTGATGAGTAGGCAGAGCCCAGCTTTCATGATTAATAAAATCTGTATTGTTTTGGGCACTTTATCATTGTTCTGTGGACAGTGATGCCACAAGGATCCTGTTGGCATTAGAAGGAAACATTCCTGTGCTTTACATCCCTTGTAGTTACAAGGAAAATTTGTTGTCCTCTGAAGTTTGCTCTCCAGGTCAAGAGAAGACAACTGCACCCACACCAAGCAGGGTCAGAGACTTTTGTGCCTGTGTACCTGTCACAGTGAGCCTCCCTGAGGAGTTAATGCCTTCTGCTTTGAAGGAGATGAGTCCTGCATCTTCCAGAGCCACCGAGGAGAGGGTCAGGGAGTGTTTCTTGCCCAGGACCCCAAAGCTGATGTTGGGTGCAGGTTTCAGCCGAACGCCGTCCTTCTGCCAGGTCCCCTCCACGTCCTCGTGGGACACCTCCACCTCGAAGGTGACAGTCCCTTTCTCAGCCACTTCCAGGGGCTGGAGGCCTTTCACCAACTTGATCTGCCTCACTGGAAAACAACATGGAAAAGTTGGAGATCTCACACTGGCAGATGTGAAATAGCCCGAGAAATCCCAAATTGGACTATTTCCTAATCCTCATTCAGGTACCTGCCAATTAATGGCCATTTGCCAATTAAACAACCACTTTTACAGGAAATGAAACCTGTCCATGACCACACTGCTAACATAGCTGCTATTTTTTACATGGATGTTTTCAGCTGGGACAAACAGGTCAACAAAATATCACAGAAAACATCACTGGCCCCTTTTCTACCAAGGTCTATCAGTTTTTTGGTAAAAGAAAGACAAATAAATCCATGGCAATAGTGTGCAGTCCTTCAATTAGGATAAAACAAGGATGGGAGGAAAGAGCTGCAGTAAAAGGCAAAAAAAATCCAGGACATGGTGCAAAATGTGCTGACACCTCACAGGTGGCCAAAGCATCCATATTTTGGATGGATGTTACCTGTTCCTATGGCAAGACATCCATGCCCTATCATCCAGAAGAATGGATTTAGTAATTAAATTTGTATCACCATTAAAAGTAATTAAGGTGCCAATTTAAAAAACCCCAAAAACATGATGAAGGCTCCAAGACCTCTCCAGACAACCTATTCAGTCTTCTGGCCATTAAAATGTTTTTTTAGAGTATAACCTGTATTTTTCTCACTGCACCTGAAGTCCATTATTTCCTGGCATCATGGAAATTGTTCCCTTCCACTTTGTAGTAAAATTCAAGGACCCAAAAGATGGTTTTCAAGTCTTTCCTCACCTATTATTTATGACCAGCCGAGCACCAGTTGGTGGCAATGAATTTATGGACAAAATTAGTCCTTAAATGCTTAAGTCCTGTCTTCACCTATCCTGTGACAATCATAACAAAAAGATGTAGGAAAAGGACAGAAGTACAGGGCTATGGATGAGGCACCATTAGCTTACCCAAGAGGGCAACACCCTCAGAGAGAAGATTTGCTTTTGTAGTTTTTTAGACCCTGACTGAATATAAAAAGACATTCTGAACAAGGTGGTTTGCAGAGAAAAATTAGGGCAATGGATGGCTGAAGAGGGACTTTTTTGCTAAAAAGAAATACAAAGGAAAAACAGAGTGTATCAGGGAGTGAGAAAGAGAGTAAAGAGAAGAATCTGTTAAGAAGCTTAATGGCTAAAGCTGGTGGGATGAGATGGAGGCAACAGAAACCAGCCAGACCTTCTCTGCTCACTGCCATTTCTTTCACCTCCTCTCGGTCATTTGACTGGTGGCCAAGCCAATGGTTGTATCCCTGTGTCCCCATCACAGTGCAGAGACCAGAACCTCCCTTCAAACCCTGCCCAGGGTGTTTCCAGAACTGGGATCACTGAACTCACTTTCCACATTGATCTTGGCTTGGGTCTTGTCATCGGGGCTCTCACAGCAGTAGAAGCCCCGGTCTGCAAAGGAGATGTCCTTGACCACCAAGGTGTGCTTTGTTCCCTCAGCTTTGATCTCTATTTTGTCACTGGGCTTCAGCACGACGCTGTTCCTCATCCACTTCACCTCTGCAGGCTTGGTCAGCTCTACCTCCAAGGTCACTGTCTCCCTCTCCTCAACTGTTTTGGGCTCTAGCTTCTTCTTGAATGAGATTGAGGCCTCTGCAAGAGAGGAAATATTAGTAGGAATGGAGAGGATCCAGGCAGTAGGCTTTGAGAGAAAATTAAACCAGTGGCTCATGTATCTCCAAACCCAAAGCGTTCTGGGCACCCCTATTTAATGATGCCAAAGCAGAATTTCCCTGCTGCCAACATATTTAATTAGAGGGAAAGCCACATAAAAAAACATAATAGAATGGTCTGGATTGGAAACGACCTTAAGGATTGCCTAATTCCAAGCCCCTGCCATGGGCAGGGCGCCAGTGCCAGCCTGTCAAAGGGGCACTGCCACCTCTTACCTCGGACTCTGAGGTTGGCTGTGCTTTCCACGCCCTCAGCACTGGCGGTGATTTCAGCTGCATCTTCCAGTGTCAGGTCAGTGATGGTGAGGCTGTGGTTGGTGTCCTTCTGAGAGATCACGTATTTCTTGCTGGCTTCAATCTTGGCACCATTCCTGAGCCAGGTGACCACAGCATCACTGGGAGAGACGGTGCACTTGAACACGGCCTCTTTTCCTTCCTCAGACACCACGCTGTTGAGACTCGTGACAAATTTCACCACTCTGGGAGCTGATGGACAGGAGTAAAATATTTAGGAGCATATCTCTGAGACTTGGCATGAACACCTTCAAACAGCCAAAAATCTTCCATGATTTTATTGGAAGTGTCAATTTGATTACTTGCAGTAAGTGATCACAATACTGGGTCATCACATTTCCCCGTCTGAGTAAATTTTGTGTACAAAGAGAGGCAAAAAAAGAGGGGGAAAAAAACAACTTATATTTGGGAAATGAATTCCAGCCTCAAAGGCAATATGAAGGTCAACATTAAGAGACCTGGGCTCAACAGGTCTCACAATCATTATCTTTTTCACAAACAGAGGTTCCACTGACACTGAAAGGGTAGTTTTGTGTTTTGCTCCCAACAAAGGAGTCAGCCCAGACACGTGAACAAACTCAGCTTTGCAGGGTTGTAACACCTGAGGACAAAACCCAGGGATCCCTCCACACTGTCACCATTAGAGACATACGTTTGGGGATGATGGTGATGCTGCTCTTGTCATCCCTGGACTCGCAGGAATATTCTCCCTCATCCTCAGCCCGGATCCCTGCTATGGTCAGGGTTCGTTTGACCCCATCCTCGCGGATCTGGAAACGCTTGCTGGGCTTGATCTCCACGCCATTCCTGCTCCACGTCACCTTCCCTTTGGCATGGCTCAGCTCACAGCTCAGGGACACACTGCCACCAATCTCAGCCTTCACGGCCTCCAACTTCTTGGCAAACTTCACCGGGATTTCTGAGATCCAGGAGAAGGGAAAATTGTGAGGGAGGAAAAGAGAAGTAACCTGTTCTAAGAAACTGGTTCTGCCCAACTTCGCAAATAAATAAATAAATAAATAAATGGGCCTTAAATATTTGGGGTTGAGGGGAGACAAAATCTAACCAGAAACGTGGAAATTCAGGCAGATCCCTTTGACATGGTATTTTCAGATCACTGTCATTCTATAGGGGGACACAGAAGCAGGAGGGGAGCAAACACCAGAAGTACCCATCATAGGCTTCCTTATCCCCAGGTGGCCAGCAAAGGACAAAACCTGGGAATTTGGAAGCTGGAGAACTTTGCTGGCCCATGGTGGGGCATCCAGAGAAAGTACAACAAGCTTTGAGATGGAACGGTTTTAGGAAGAGTTTGGACTTCACCTCCATCCCACCGTGAGGGAAGTGCAGCTGTGGGGCTGGGCCATGACCTGGGCACTGCTCACCTTTCACCTGGACCCTGAATTCCTGCTTGTCATCCTTTGTCTGGCAGGTGTACAGGGCAGAGTCGGTGCTCTCGGCCGCGTGCACCGTCAGCGTCCTGGACGCCCCCTCGCTCTTGATCACACATTTCTTGCTGGCCTTGATTTCTGTGCCATCCTTGAACCACCTCACTGCAGCGGTTTCGGGCGTGACTGAGGTCGTCAGTGTGATGCTTTCATGTTCTTGAACAACGAGAGGCTCTTTCTGGACAACTTTCTTTTCAAATTTAGCCTCTGGTTCTAGAAAAGACAAGGAACCAGGAAAATTAGGAACTTATGCTCAAATCCTTGACACAGCAGTTTTATATTGCTCTCTCTTCAGGACCCACACCATCCATAACCTGCTCTTCAAAACTTCCAACTTCTACTTTCAGCTCCCCATCACTGAAAGAGGTTGGGTAATAATGTGTGATAAGGAGATAAACAAAAAATTTTCTCATGTTTCCACAGCCAAAAAACTCCCATTTCCCACCTCTACATTGCTACATTAAAAATTAATGTGTCGTGTGGCACACCGGTGTTTCTCCAGGGGAGACAGTGGCTGTGTCAGGAATATCCATTTTTCCTCTAAACCACGGGATTGGTTCTTCACACCACAAAATGAGCACTCACCAGTTGGTTCCAGTTTGAACGTCAGCTTCTGGCCTGCAGCCTCACAGATGTATTCCCCAGCGTCCTTCTTCTCCAGCTGCTCTATCACCAGGCGCCGGGATTTGCCCACCGTCTCTATTTTGAATTTCCGAGAGGAAACGAGCAGCTTTCCGTCCTTGTACCACTTCACTTCGGTTGTATCCTGTGCCACCTCACACACGAGGGTGGCACTTTCTGTCAGGACAGCCTTCACTTCCTTCTGGACCTTTTCCTGGTTTATAAATGCAGGTTTGGGCTCTGAGCACAGAAAAGGAAGAGAATAATTATTGAGGGGTTAAAATGAGATTAATCTTAAAGACTTCTGTAGACAAGTTAGGAAAATATATGGGTTGGCACTTGCCAAAACCAATTGCCATCACTGAGAAGTGTCTACCCTTCTGTGGGATGGAGCTGCCACTTGGAAAATTGGGAATTACGAGCCTAGGAATGGAACGGACCAAGAGGATCCTTGACATCAACCCTACAGCTGCAAGTCACCATGTAAAAATATATTTAATTCAAACATTCCCAAAGAATGTGTGTCCTGCATGTGATCAAAAGCTCCCGAATTCCTTTTACTTAAGATCTCAGACACAATAAAGAAATTTCTCGAAATATTTCACAGCAAAGGGGCATTTAGCACCTGGCAGGAGTAGTAAGGCATCTCAAAAGGCTGAGATCTTAATAACACAACAGCCCAAACTCAGAAAAAATGCTGTTTACAATGTATCTTGAGGTGTGCAGCTGCTGATACTGCAAATGAAAAAACATATTCCAGCTGCTAAATCTTCCAAAATGGGATTGGAAGTCTAACAAGGAAAGGATTCTTTAATGGTTATTTCCTTTCAAGAGGCTCAATGCACAAGAATCACACTTTGGGAATGGGAGGGATCTGTAAAATATTATTTCTATTATATTTATAACTGTAACTATTAGACCCACTAAGAATTAGACAGAACTTGTGCTGTGCTAAAACCAAATATTCCCATTTCCACAAATCCAGGCAACAAAGTGCAAAAAATCAGGTGAACGCTGCAGGCTGCAACAAAACACAGACTATTACAACTGAGTCATGGCGGAATAAATATTCCAGTTATTGCTTTATTGTCCTCTGCTGAATTCTGACAAAGAATCCTCTCCTACCTGTGACATCAATCCTGAAGGTGAGTTTCTGGCCAGCAGCCTCGCAGGTGTACTCCCCAGCATCTTTCTTCTCCACCTGTCCCACCACCAGACGACGCGATTTGCCCTCGGATTCCACCTTGAACTTCTTGCTGGAGGTGATGAGTTTTCCATCCTTGTACCACTTCACCTCCATTTTCTCCTGGGCCACCTCGCAGCTCAGTGTGGCATTTTCTGATAGTTCAGCCTTCACCTCTTTCTGCACCTTCTCCTTGTTTGTAAACACCACTTCGGGCTCTGAAAAAAAAAAAAAAAAGGAAATTCAGAGTATTGGTAGCACTATTCAAAGTGGGTTTTGGTGAGCTTGTATCTGTTTTATTTGGGTGAGTGAAGACATTGGGCACATTTGCTATCGTTTTTCATCATGACCTTACTTTGAAATTCACTGAAAATCAGCTGCATCACAGAGTTGCTTTGATTTCATCAACATGTGGGGATGGAGAGGTGCAATCAATACCTTCCTGCTTATGGCCCTATTCCTACACACATGGTTAGCTCCTAAAGGTTTTCAAGAACTGAGTCCCATGTCTTAAAGATATTCTAATGTTTTACATTGAATATACAGAATAATACTAACCTTTATAATTATTTTAGAAATTGGAAAGCTGGGCTAAACAATTTTCTCTCACCTGTGACATCAATCTTGAAGGTGAGTTTCTGGCCAGCAGCCTCGCAGGTGTACTCCCCAGCATCTTTCTTCTCCACCTGTCCCACCACCAGACGACGCGATTTGCCCTCGGATTCCACCTTGAACTTCTTGCTGGAGGTGATGAGTTTCCCATCCTTGTACCACTTCACCTCAGTCTTCTCCTGGGCCACCTCACAGCTCAGCGTGGCATTTTCTGATAGTGCAGCCTTCACCTCTTTTTGCACCATTTCCTTTTTGATGAAAGCATCTTCTGCCTCTGCAATTGAGGGTACGAGGGCCAATTTTGAAAATTCACAGACCTCTTCCCAAATGCACACATCAGCCTTTGGACTGTCGTGCCGAAATTAATTTCCCATTCACATTCCCTGCCACCACCATCTACTGAATTTTTAACATTTGAATTGCATCAAGTGCCAGTGAAGGAGTCATTCACTGGTAGTCCAAGACACAGCCCCAGAGCTGCTGTCATTCCCACCACTACCTTTCTTCAAAATCTGCAGAAAAAAACATATCCCAAAATCCAGCAGCACAAAGGTGGATGCGGTCTGTCAGAGATAGGCTCACTGTAAGAGGACAAGCATTAAATTGCCCAACCAACCCCAGAGCTGCAGTTTACTTTGCCAACAAAAGCAAAGATAACACTGGGAAACAAACTTTTTGAGCCTATTCTGTGTCTGCACCTTTATTTCCCAACTGTTCTCAAGATGAGTCATCCCAGAATTATGTTTTTCTAATCAATGAAAACTACCCAGCTCCCATGGCATTTGCACCATGCCACAATCAAAAATAAATCTGATGTATGAACTCTTCAATTTGCTTTAAATTCATTGAGATCCAACCAAAGGATGTCAAAATCAAATCTGTCCTTGATAATACTGTGGTGAAAAGAGCAGGTTTCCTCATCTCCTGCTTCTGAAAATAGTTATAATATTTCCACAAAGTTGACAGAGGCCATAATAAAAAGTTTCTTCTATAATAAAGTCTTTTTCAGAAAGGAGCTTTCACAAGATAATGCCTGTGCTCAGATTTGCTGTGCCCTTTAATTTCTCCTGCAATTACTGAATTCTCAGTTTGCTATCAGTGCATCTTCCCAAGATTCCCAGGGAAATTCCCCAGTGATCTTCAGCCTGACCTGAGTTTGGGCGACAGAAATCCACTGCATGTTTAGTTTCTAAAAAACAAAGAGTGATCTAACAGCATGAGCACAATTTCAACACCACTGAAGTGCTGGCTCAGTCACTACCACTGAGACAGAGCTTAACAATCCACGTAACTTTCCTCTCATGCAATTTCTCAGGATGAAAAACAGGGATGCAGCACATCCACTCACCTGTGACATCAATCCTGAAGGTGAGTTTCTGGCCAGCAGCCTCGCAGGTGTACTCCCCAGCATCTTTCTTCTCCACCTGTCCCACCACCAGACGACGCGATTTGCCCTCGGATTCCACCTTGAACTTCTTGCTGGAGGTGATGAGTTTCCCATCCTTGTACCACTTCACCTCCGTTTTCTCCTGTGCCACCTCACAGCTCAGCGTGGCATTTTCTGATAGTGCAGCCTTCACCTCTTTCTGCACCTTCTCCTTGTGGACAAAGGCATCTTCTACCTCTGAAATGGGGAAACATAATGGGAAAAATATGTAAGATATAAATATCTTGTGTCAAGATGTTCTCCCTTGTATGTGGCGTAGATGCTCTGCAGGATCTTCGGCTTGGCAATGCTGGTTTCACCATTGGACATGATGATCTTAAAGTTCTTTTCCAACATGAGTAAATCAATATTGAACTCTTGTAAATAACACAGATTTGCAGTTCTATTTATCACATAAATGAAACAACGTACCCTCAAAATATACTCCATGTAGGTATCATCCCTCTCTGACTTGTCTTCATGAACGGCTCGGCCACCTCATTTGCAAATTTCTTATAATGAAGGCCAAGATAAAATTCTCTCTTGTGTCTTCATGCTATTTCTACTCCCCACATTTGGAATGAGTCAAATACAGCACAATTATGAGTTGCCACCTCCACTATGACATTATTCAGAGGATGTTACCAGGTGTTAGATCAAAATTGGGTGTTGCTCAGAAAATATCTTGCAACCCAATCCCAAAGAGGACAAAGACACAGTTCTCAATATGGAAAAATACTTGACAAACATTACACGTAAAACTAGCATATAAAATTTGAAGTGTATTTTTATTTCCTAAAAAAATCTGTGATTTTCCAGCAACCTGGTTTCCTGACAGGAGGGTGGAGCCAAGTGGGGGTTGAGCTCTGCTCCCAGGGAACCAGGGGCAGGATGAGAGGAAACGGCCTCAATTAGTGTCAGGGGAGGTCCAGGTTGGACATCAGGAGGAGTTTCTTCCTGGAAAGGGTGGTCAGGCCTTGGGAGGGGCTGCCCAGGGAGGTTTGGAATCCCCATCCCTGGAGGTGTCCAAGGAACAACTGGATGTGGCACTCAGTGCTCTGGGCTGGGGACAAGATGGGGATGGGTCACAGCTTGGATTCCATGGTCTGGGAGAGCTTTCCCAACCTCAGTGATTCTGTGACCTGGGGGGCTCCTGGTTCTCCCTGGCTGTGCTGCAGAGCCCCTTCCATCCCCTGTGCTGCTGCCTTCCTCTCCCCAGTCACTCTCTGCAGCCTCCTGGGGCCTTCCTCGACTCCTCCTGGATGACTTTCTCCTGTCTCCATCGTGTCTGTGCCCTGAGTGGCAGCAGCTGCCGGGGAGGGTGAGGAGAAGGGGTAAGCTCAGGTTGAGTTCCTCCACTGCTGACAGTGGCACTGCACATGGTCCTGGGCCACATCACGGCCTTGCTATGAATATTTCACAGTCCATGGAAAGAGAGACGTCCTGCAGGGAGCAACACGGAGCAGGAATCCAGCTTATGGGCTCTGAATTTGAGCTCCTCTGTTTATATTGGCTGTAGAAGGAGTGTGAGGAGGTGTCACTGTGATTTAGAAGACACATGGTCTATGCTGGGCGATGCAAAACTCTTCAAAGGGACATGTCAGCAGCATTTTGACATCTGAAAGAGCTCCAGCAGACACCAAGCTTTGCATTCAGAAGTGATTGCAAAAATATGAATATTTAAACTCCCATCTACAACTTCAAGTGTGAATATGCAGCGTGTATTCAACTGGATGTAAAACAAGTCTGATGAGGGCTGTATTGAAAATGTCAGGTAAGCAGAGCAGGAATATTCCAGACTCATCTCACTTGTCCTTTCCATTCTTGACCTTTCCTATTAGCCATTTTTATAGCAATAGGAAATGTGACTAAAACATTTAATCAGCTGCCAAAGTGATTTAAACCAGTTGACAATTTCTCTTAGAACTTTACTTTAAATTTAAACAAGTATTCGGTGCAGATGACATTTCCAACCTTAAATGAAACTGGTTAGTGAAGCTTCAGTGGAAGTGAGGAAAAATATTTTCAGGACATGAAATTTTCACTGATTTAAAATACGGATTTCACTGCATACCATGAATCCTGAAATACTGAGATTTCAGAAGCAGCCCTTTTTCTACATGTCCAACTCAGCCCCAAGGTGTGCAGCAGCTGATTTTTTTTTTAATATTAAGCCAAAACCTACAGTTTCATCCCAAAACCCAACACTGAGCGTCTACCCTTCAACCTGTCCTTAAACAGGGAAGGCTTTGTGCTACCAGGAGAGCCCTGGAGTAGAGAAACCCTGAAAAGCTTTCCAAGTGCAATGGCAAGAGGATAAATTAAGACCCAGAAATCCGCTGCACTTTGGGATAATCTAGTAAGAGAAGGATTTCTGCCGCAGAAGAGCCAACCACTCCGAGTACTCATAATCCCTCCTGACTTTCACACTGGATCATTTTCCAGCCAGAGCTGGACTTGCACGTCGTGTTACAGTTGTTCCCATGAGAAATACAGCAACGGTAGCTAAGGCAGGCTGGCGGCACAGGGCGAGGGGTCGCGTTACCCTGCGCCGCCGTGAGCTCACCCGCTGGAGAGAGAGCTGGAAACCTCTGCCTTCTGAGGCAGACAGCCCCCTCAGAGAGAGAAATTCACGCGTAAACCACTAAATTTCTGTTTTCTGACTACATCTCTGCAGTAATGTAGGAACCAGTGTCAGCAGCGAACAATGAGTTTGGTTTATAACAATTTTGCCCAGAGAAGCTGTGGCTGCCCCATCCCTGGATGTGTTCCAGGGCAGGTTGGACAGGTTTTGGAGCAGCCTGAGATGGCAGCAGGTGTCCCTGCCCATGGCAGGGGGTGGGAACGAAGTGATCTTTAAGGTCCCTTCCAACTCAAACTGTTCTGCTTTTTTATGAATGTCCATCCTGAATTTTCTCTGGGAGACAACTCTCAAATCTATCCTTACTTATCCTTCCTTCCTTACCCATCCTCCACTGAAACTGGCAGCCCCCTCAACAAAGAATGAGCTACACAATGAATGAAAAAGAGCCAAAATGCCCCAGCTCACAGCCCAAGCACGCCTCATACAGTGGAGTCAATAGACTCCCAACACAGTTGTTCATCTACACAGCTGATAAAACACCAAGCCTCTGTCAGGTGCTATAAGAAAACAGAGGAGAAAATTGCTTCCCTCTTTTGATCATCTCTGCATATGAGACAAGAATTTTAATATTAAAAAAGAGGGATTTGGCTGTAAAGACAGTGGAGTGCTATGAATATTAATTTTTAAAAAAAAACCTAAACAAACAAACCCTTTCTTAACATCCAATTCAGAAATGATCACTCAGAATGTAGCTGATGTCCATGGCTGCCAGGAGCCTGAGATAAAATTCACTAGACATCATGTAAAATATACTGAGACCAAAGAAATCACAGAATCATTTAGCCTGGAAAAGACTTGGAAGATCATTGAGTCCAACTGTTCCCCCAGCACTGCCAGGTCCATTACTGACCATGTCCCCAAGTGCCACATCCACAAGGCTTTTAAATCCTTCCAGGGATGGGGACTCCACTTCCCTGGGCAGCCTGTTCCAATACTTGACAATCTTTTGGGTTAAGAACTTTTTTCTAACATCCAGCCTAAACCTCTGGTGGAACTTGAGACCATTCACTCTTGTCTCATCACTTGCAAAGAAACAGGAAGGAAAACAGTGATTTTCACGGAAGAAAACCCATAACAAGAGGAGGAATACCAGTATTGGTGATCAAACAGGAAGAGATGTTTTTTAACACAGTGCCTGCTATTGAGAAATCTTGCTCACTATCTCAGCTGAAGGAGACATACAGGAAGGTGAGGAGCTGATATCAGGATATCTACAGGATGACTCCAGATCTGCCCAGTCCTACCCAACCTCACTGAAATGGCAGCTTAGACCAGCATCAGAAAGTACTTTAAGAGAATTTCTAATACTGTGTCAGAGGAAATGGGGGAAAACACCCAGACACAAAGAAAAGCCAATTAAATACAACCCAAAATCTGTCTCCTACCTGTGACATCAATCTTGAAGGTGAGTTTCTGGCCAGCAGCCTCGCAGGTGTACTCCCCAGCATCTTTCTTCTCCACCTGTCCCACCACCAGACGACGCGATTTGCCCTCGGATTCCACCTTGAACTTCTTGCTGGAGGTGATGAGTTTCCCATCCTTGTACCACTTCACCTCAGTCTTCTCCTGGGCCACCTCACAGCTCAGCGTGGCATTTTCTGATAGTGCAGCCTTCACCTCTTTCTTCACTTTGTCCTTGTTGATAAACGCATCCTCTGCTTCTGTGGAGTGGGAGAAGTAATTTTAAAATCCCACAAAATTTGATGCTGTTCAAAGTTATCAAATCCAAATGAAAAACATGACAACTGCCACATCTCTCGTAATTTTTAATGCTCAGACAGGATGTGGACCTTTGTCATGGCTGAGGACAATATGTCAGCCATTTCTGAGAAAAATGATCCAGTGCCTCAGGATTTCAGCTTCTTCCCATCTCCACAAGAAACCCATTGCTTTGTTCCATAACGTAACGGACAAATAAATACCAAATCTCATTTGCCACTGGGACCCATATGGAAGCCTTCCTCATTCTAGGAGACCTGTTTTCCTACTTCTTCCAGACTTATTTTCCTACCCATGTGGGAGATGACCCTACCTTTATCCCTATAAATGACAACGGAATGGAAACTTGTCTATCTGTTCATTATTGGGAAATCAGAAAACACCAAGGCGCACTGAGTGGGCTTCATCCCATGGATGAAGATTTCTAGTTGCTGGCATCAATGTGACAGTGGTTGGTCTCCATCACCACTCAGTGAAGGTTTAGGCCTGGACCAGACCCTGACCCTGGAGCCCAGAGTGTTCTACACTTTTCTGTTGTAAGGGACCTTTCTGTGATGAGAATTAACATTCTCCCACCTGTAATGACGATCTTGAAGGTGAGTTTCTGGCCAGCAGCCTCGCAGGTGTACTCCCCAGCATCTTTCTTCTCCACCTGTCCCACCACCAGACGACGCGATTTGCCCTCGGATTCCACCTTGAACTTCTTGCTGGAGGTGATGAGTTTCCCATCCTTGTACCACTTCACCTCCGTTTTCTCCTGGGCCACCTCGCAGCTCAGCGTGGCATTTTCTGATAGTGCAGCCTTCACCTCTTTCTGCACCTTCTCCTTGTTTGTAAACACAACCTCTGTCTCTGTAAGGAAACCCCAACAGCCACACAGAGATTTTTGCAGTTGTCTCTGGTAATTTTTAATCAAGTTCCTCCTATTTCACTGTACTTGCCCCTGACAGGTAATATCATGATGGGCCATTAGTGCAAGAAAACACCTTCATCTCTATCTTGCTAAGAGGTGAATAGGAATGGGAATTTTATGGGAATTCTGGGGTAATGTTAAAAAAGCACAGTTTTAGCACAGATTTGAATGTAGGAGTTGGAGCACCAACACGCATTGCCTGAACCCTCCTCCCTCATCTCTCTTTTTCTCTCCCTATGTCTCTCAAAGCTTCCAGTGAATCAGAAGGGAACAGCCCTCATATCCTCATGTCCAGGAACCATTACTCTTTTTCTGCCTATTTGGGACAATTCTATCATTCTCCATCTAATCATGGAATCATGTAATGGTTTGCGTTGGAAGGGACCATAAGGATCATCACATTCCAACCCACCTGCCATGGACAGGGACAACTTCCACCAGACCAGATTGCTCCAAACCCCATCCAGCCTGCCCTTGAACACTTCCAGGGATGGGATCTAATCAGAGCTCTTCAAACACCTCCCCCTTCCCCTTTATCTATCCCTCTGCTATGGCCTCACACTCTGTTCCTGTGGGAGTCTTTTTCTGAAGACAAACTAGCTAATTGTGAGAGGAGAAGGAATTTCCATCCTTTCCTATCTTTTCTTTTTTTTTTTGGTGGTCACAACCAGTCATGGATGCAGAACTGTGTGTATAAAATACTGTTATGAAAGCTGCCCAAAAAATCAAATACTGGGCTGAGATCTTTCACCCTGGGGAGATTGTGAGACGATCCTCTGGATGCAAGACACCACTCAAAATGGAAGTCTCCTTTATTTTTGGAGTTCCTGGCATTTCCTCACCTCTGACTTTGACTTGGAATGTTGTTTTGTCATCCTTCGTTTCACAGGTGTAGCTGCCTTGGTCTTGCTGTGTCACCCTCTTGATGATGAGCTTGCGTTGTGTCCCCTGGCAGACGATTGTTGTCCTCTGGTCCTGCTTCACCTCAGTCTGATCCTTCCTCCACACCACAGCCCCACCCGCAGCTGACACCTCACACACCAGCTCCAGGCTTTCAGAAGGACTGACTGATACTTCTGGAGCTGTTTTGGGCTTGTTGACAAAAGTCACAGCTTCATCTGGAGTGGAAAAGAGAAAATTTTATGCCTTGGTGCAGGTTTATCAGCACAAAGTTAGGATAGAGAAATTATTGATCATTACTCCATTATCACACACAGTTGATGGCTCTCTGACAGATGGTGCAAACCCCTCTGATCTTCAGATAATTGTTCTCAGTAACACTGAAATCCCCTTTATCTGCCCTACATCCTCCTGGATCTTTTAAATCAAGATGAGACACCCTCAAGTTGCTCACACTTCATTTATCACTCCTTGATTCCAATGTCAAGCAAGATCTGGGGGATATGTATTGATGTCTGAGGACACAAACAGCTTTTAAAAGACCTGGGAAGTCTCAGAAAATCTAGTTAGAAGTGATGAGGAGCCTTTTAAAAATGTTTCTGAGCCCATTCCTGCTGTTCCTAGTTCAGAGTGTCAGTCCTACTGGACTAATTCTTCTCCAGGCCAGGGCACATATAGGATAATCTCATTGATAAAATATTCTCCAACTTCATGTTAGGAAAAAGCTCTGAGCAATCTGGTCTAGTGGAAGGCGTCCCTGCCCATGGCAGGGGGTTGGAAGGAGATGGTTTTTAAGGCCCTTTCCAACCTAAACCATTCCATGTTTCTATGAATATAGGAGTCAATAAATAATCTCATCTTTTGTCTGAAACAGATCTTCCCAGCAGAGAACTCAGAACTGCTCACACAGCTCAGCTGAGGTTCCTGCATGGATAGCTCAGCTCAAACCCTGCTGACAGCACGGGTATGGGCTGTGCAAACAGCCACACAGAGTATTTCTCAAGTAGGCAGCAACAATACAGCATTTTTATCAATTAAGGCTCTCTCCAAGTGTCTTTGTAAAAGTAGAAGTGAAGGCAGGGACGTGAAGACAGGGACCTTGGTGTAAAATGAGAGCAAACCCGATCAACTCAGCCTGTCCCTAAGCTAAGGAGCAATATTTGATGGGCACGTCAGGTATTTCAGAGCCTTCATTCCATCAGGGCAGCCCTGGTCTGAAGAGCAGGCTGAGGGCTGTCACTTAGAGCCAACCTCAGCTCAGGATTGCATTTCTTTTAGCAGCAACTGTTGCTTTCAGTCACTGAGTATCCCAAGGACAATTGCCATGCCAGGCAAGTATTTAATTAAAATTTGCGCTCATTAGGACTGACCTATTCTTCAACAATTAGATGACCAAAGGAGGATGGCCCCTCCAGAATCCTGCTGTTCAGGGTTATTTTGGGTATCTAATTACCATCAAGGCAGATTGATTCCCTACCCTGAGACCACCCCCTGAGCGTGCAGTGCTGCTTCTCAGCACTCTGGAAAATTTTTATGGTGACACATGAAACAAGGAGGAAGCTGTCCCGGCTAAGGTGTTGTTAACAGGCTGTAATTCAGTCCTTACTCACCAAAAGGTTTGTGGGGATGGGACAAAGGATAATGGCTTCAAACTGACAGAGTGCAGGGTTAAATGGGATATTGGGAATAAATTCTTCCCTGTGAGGGTGGTGAGGCCCTGGCACAGGGTGCCCAGAGAAGCTGTGGCTGCCCCATCCCTGGAAGTGTCCAAGGCCAGGTTGGATGGGGCTTGGAGCAACCTGGGATAGTGGAAGGTGTCCCTGCCCATGGTGGGGGTGGAACTGGGTGATCTTTAAGGTCCTTTTCCAACCCAATCCTTTCTGATTCTCTGATTTATCAGACACCAGTTTTCTTTTCCTGAGCCATGTGATATTTTGCCATCAGGAGTTACAGGTGAGATTCACCCAACCTGCCCATGGCCAGCAAAAAGTTAATTCCCAGCTCAGGCCATCCTTCAGGCTTCCTCTGTACCTGATGCTCAGACAAAGGCACAACCAGAACAGCTTTAAAATCTATCTTAGACAGCACTAATCAGACAGTATAAATCAGATTGCACAAATTGCATTTTGAGGGGTCAGTTTGGGCAGAGCCTGGTTGGTTCTTTCAGACAAGTTTTTCAATGGGTAAGGTCAGGGACTGGGAATTACACTCCAAGAGAAATTGCATAGTGTTGGAGAACTGGAGGTGAGATGCAGAGTGAATACCTGAGCAAACACCAGCTGGAAGCAATCCCTCCAGCTCAGTAAATCCTGAAGCAATCCCTCAAGACAAGTGCTGTCCTAAATTAATCAGCTTTGCTGAGTCTTGCTTTAGCTCATGGACAGCATCACAGTAACCTGGATATTCTGTTACAGGTCACAAGCACTCAGTTGTGACTTCTCTTGAATTGCATTGTACTGCAGCCTGTAGACATGCCAGGAGAAGCTTTCAGGAGAGTTTTTACGACCAGGTTAAAAATTAGGCTCCAGGCACAAGCCCAGAAAACCACTTTTAGAAGAAAAGTTCCCACAAACACACAACTCGAATCAGCTGAATTTCACAGATATTGAATTTCACAGATGAATTCTTATGTCATTTTATACTCAGGCTCCATCCTGGGCTGGAATGCAGTGGTGACAAGCATTTCTCTTCTGGGCTTGACCTGACAACCACGTGCTTTGTGTGATGGGCACGTGACACGGACTAACAGAGTCGCTTACAGTACCACAGGGAGTCATCTCTGAGATCACAGTGTCCTTTGGCAACAGCAGGAGATGCTCAGCTCTCAAAATCAGTATTTAAACTTGTCAAAGGAGGGCACAGAGCTTTCACAGCAAGACTTTGAACCCCTGACTGAGGTGGTCCTAAGATAAGGCACAGCTGAGCTAAAAGAATGAAGGCCAGATGTGGCTGCCAGCTGTTCAGGCAGCATCATGTTTGGGTTGTGCTCCAGCCCTAAAAAAACCTTGAGCTGGCTCAAATAAACCACAGCATCATTGTATTTCTTGCCCATACTCTGGGTTTGCATCAGGATCACAACAAGGGTCAGAATCCCTGAAAGTGTTGTGCAGCCTTGGCCCAAAAATCTGTCAATTTATAAGGTAGACAAGTCTAAAGAACAAAATCCTGAGTTTCTTACACAGACTGATCCCATACTTGCAGCACAAACTTACCTGAGACTTTTAAATCAAAAGTAAGGGTGTCATCCCCGATTTTGCAGGTGTAAGTTCCTTCATCTTCCTTCGTCACAGCCGAAGCCACAAGCTTGTGCAGTTTTCCTTTGTCTTCCATGGTGAATTTCTTGCTGGCTGAGATTTCCTTCCCATCTTTGTACCACTTCACCATGATGTTGGCCTCGGAGGTCTCAGACACAAACTCAGCCTGTTTCCCAGCGATGGCCTTGATAACTCCTCCAGTTTTCTCTTTGTTTATAAAGTTTGCAAGTGCTGAAACAAAACATGGACACAGCTCTGGTAAAGAATTCTGTGCACAGCAATAAAAATGCACATTTACATCTACATTAGGTATTCATTTATTATCACACCAAATCTATTTATTAATAGATAAGATTTAATAGATTTATAAATGGATCTAACTACTAGATTCCAAAGCAGAAGCAGACAAATTTCCAACCATATTCCTGATTACCCCATGTCCAAAAAGCAGAACACATAGAGAGCACAAGAGGCTGAGTCAAGGAGAAGTCCCAAGAAATAACAATATGTATATAATAAATATTATTTAT
>VZRO01008014.1:59896-70282 GCA_013397915.1 Daphoenositta chrysoptera | reverse complement strand
CCCCCGGGGCCGGTACCTGGCCGGGGCCGGGGCCGGCGCCGCCTGCTCGGCGCTGAGTGACAGCTGCTAATTTGCCGGCCGTGCCCCGCTGCCGGTCCCCGCGCTCCCCGCGCCCTCCTTTATCTTATCAGAGCCCATAATTACAATTGCTATTTTGCTTCCTCGAATCAGCAATCAGCGCTATCTGCCGCCGCTGGAGAGGCAGCTCCTGTCAGCCGCCCCTGAGTGACAGCGCGGCGGCTGCCCCGCCGCACCAGCGCACACACACACACACACACACACAGACACACAGACACACACAGACCCACAGACACNCACGGCCCGCCCGCACACACACACGGCCCCGCACACACACACAGCCCCGCACACGCCTGTGCAGCCCTCCCGCACACACACATACATGCACGCTGCCCTCACACACGCAGGCTCCACGCAGCCCCTTTCACACAGACACAGCTGGCACATGCGTGCAGCCTTTCCCGTGAGGTCCCCTCCTTCTCACTCGCACCCCTCGCACACTGTGCACCCCCCGGCACAGTTACTCACGCCTCGCTTTGCTTACCCCTACCCGCAAAATACACCCCTCCGCCTCACGCACAGACGCGCCAGCTGCAGCCACGGGACAGCTCTCTCTCTCTCTCATGGGCACGCTGACACCCAGCTTGTGCACTTTCCCCCACGCTCAGGCACCCAGCAACCCTAGACACAAGAGCACCAACACCTCTCCCCGCCACACAATGTGTCACCCCAAAACTCTGCCTAGTGTCACCTCCGGGGATGGATCTCCCAGGGTTCTCACCTGATCTTGCCCAGCATCCTCACTGCTGAGGGGTGCTGCAGGCAGGTGGGGGAGCCTGGGCACTGCCCCTTCACTGGGCTGACCCCACGGGACAGCTCTAGAAAACAGTCTGATGTATTAACCAATGTAACTGATGTATTAACCAATCCAGTACAGCACAGAATGAGCTACTGCCTCGTGCTGGCCAAAATGACCCCAAAATTCAGCTCCTTGTTCATTTTCCCTCCCCTTTTTTGGTGCAAAAGGTTTTAAGGATGTTTCTGAGGGGGTTTCCTGTGTGTAGAAAGAAGTCTTGGGCCAAGCCTGCATTTAACTGGAAACATTTAGGAGGACCACAGGAACGGGCAGGACAGGCACTGAAGGTGCTCAGCAGAAGCAGGAGCTGGTTTCCAAGGGCAGGACACATTCACACACTCAGCTCATCACTACAGCACATGGTCAGGAGAAAAAACCTCCAGGCTGAGCTGTGTGAACAGCTGATGTACCATGGCACAGGTGAGATGGATCCTCATATCCACCTCTCTGCACTGCCTAAGGAAAACCAGGCAAAACCAGAGCAGGAAGCACTAGACACTCCTGATGTTCTATATTCAGGCAATCCTCACTTTTTCATATATAAAAAATTCAAGGAACTTACTCTATTTCCCAGATGCTGCTCTCCTTCACCAGTGGCCACCTCCACTTTACCCCTGGTGGGCACAGGATCAGGCACACATTATCCTGCACACCACAGTCTACTCAATAGCACCATGTCCAGAACAGCCCAGGCTGCCTTAAATTGGGAGATTTATGGTGCCCTGTGCGGGGTCAGAGGCAGCTGCAAGCTGACAGTCCCGTGTGCCCCCTGCCCTCAGCAAACAGGCTCAAGTGCCAGTCATGGCTGTAAAATCAAGCCAGTGTGGGATCACCCAGGAATGGCCACACTTCACCTGACAGCAGATGACAGACGATGCTCCTGTCAGCCATCCTCGGGCCTTCAGCCAAAGCCTCCACAGGCCCCATCCTACCCCACCTTTGGGAAGGGAAGAGAAATGAGCGGGTTTGTGACGGCAGTCAGGGACAGGCAGCATCACGGCTGCTGGGCTCATCCCACCTCTGCTGCTGCCTTGGATCACCACAGTCTGCTCCTCTCAGGGAAGGTGAGTGCCTGCACAGAGCCATTTGCCTTCTTCCCTTGGTGCTTCCCAGCCCACCTGTGTTTGTATCAAGAGTGACACTCCCCACCCCCTTTTGTTTTTAAGTAAAAAACCCTTTTGGATAGGCTCTCTCCCGTGCCAGGCAGAAAGGGAAATCTGCCCGCCTGTCAGCTCCTTCACAGGCCATCTGAGATAAGCCCCTTGGTCCACGGGATGAGGGTCCCCTCCATCCTCAGGCACTGAGGCTAAATGGCTTGTCTGGCTCTCCTGGGGAGAAGAGAAACTCCAGCCCTGTGCTCCTGAGACCAGCTGGGCCTCAGGCTGCTGTGGAGAGTGTGGAAGAAAGCCCCTTGTAGCAGAAAGACTTGGGGACCTGCTGTGCCCCCAGCGCTCCAAGCAGCCACTGGGCTGTGATCCCTGGAAGAGGCTCACCAGCATGGTCCCATCAGACCTTGTCCTGCTGCCCCACTGCTCCATTGCCCTGGTCTGCAGAACTGGGACCATGTTTAGACTGGTCAGGTACAGAAGTGTTTTCCTTCAGAGAAGAGCTCATGTGTTTTACATTCATCAGGGATGTTAAATGCTGCAGATGAAGCATTAGCAGCAGACACGTGAGCTGCAGCCCTCCCATCCCCTTTCCCACAAAGCTGAGGGTACCAAGGTGCAGCCACAGGGCTACGACACCAAGAAGCAGGAGCTGAGAGAGGAACCAGGACATGGAGGTGTCTATCCAACCCTGGATCGGGTCCAGACTTGCTCTCAAACTTTGCCCACCTCCTTCACCCTACACAGAGCCTCCTGGCAGCTGAGAACTGTGGAGGCAGCTCCTGGAGCAGCCTAGACTGTGGTAAGACAGGAACAGACCAGGAGAGGATTTGAGATGAAAGGGGCAGCAGATGAGGGACTGTGGGACTCAGGGAGGGTCTGTGCCGCTGCGCAGCAGAGACTGGAGACAGTGCAGCAGCTGCTGAGGAAAGCTCAGCTCTGCCCATTCCCCACGTGATGCTCAGCATGGCACCCCCACACCCAGAGCCACCCTAGCACCATCCCTAATCTCTCCCAGGATATCCCTTAGCACATCTGCAGGACACAGCCAGGTTCCAGCTCCAATTTCCTGCCTGCTTCTTCATCATCCCTGTCTAGCCCAGTCCACATCAGAAATGGTCCACATACACCCCTTTCCTTGTGCAGCATGATGAACAGCAGTGCCAGCTCCTGGTCCCCACAAGAGACGAAAGCCAGCAAGGAGCATCAGCCTGAAACCTCTCCACTAACATCCTTTAGTTTAGAAAGGCAGAGACAAGAAAAACAACACCAACCACAGCTTTAGGGGCAAGCAGGCCAAACTGGGCTGAATGGAGACAAGGGCTCCTAGCAAACTGGGAGTTCATATCATAAGAGGAGTCTAGGAGAATTTGGGGTGAGGGGAAGCCAGCAAAACACCCACAGGAGTTTTGCCTTGAATACCTCTTTCATGGGGGAACTACCAGTGGATAGTTTCAGGCGAAACTATCAGGTAGAGGAGCAACCAGGACATTGCTGTCACTCAGAGAGAGAGGCCAGCAGGCACAGTGCCCTGCTCCTGCCAGGCAGGGACACAGACAGGACCACAGCGCTGATCCCGACTGATGGAGGAGAGCAGTACCTGCAGCAGCACACAGCAGCACTGAGCCGGCCAGAGGGCGAGGAGAGCTCCCTTCTGCAGGTGCAGAGAGCTCAGACAGCCTGGGGAGTGTGAAAGGGGACAGACAGTGTAGGCAGTGGGGTTGAGGGTTAGCCAAAGGCTGGGGCACACCAAGGTGAGGACACTGAAGTGCAGGAAGCACTGCCCAATACCTGAGCATCTCTCTCTGCTCCAACACCTTACGAAGAAGAGCCAAAATGCACAAACCCCAGGATCCTGTAATGTTTTACAGCCACGCCTGGAGGATGCTTGGCCATGAACCAACTTTTTCCACCCCAAAATAAAGACACGGAGGATTCCCAGCAAAGCCAGAAGGATGGTAGCCCACTCCACCCTCACCCTTCCCAGCCCGGCGGCCCAGTGCCCCCAGCCCTGCCTGCTGATCCTTCACTGCGGCTTTAATGGGGCGTTTCAGAGGCAACAGCAGCTTCTCCATGGCTGAGCAGCACGGAGCAGCCTGGGGCGATCCCACTGCTCACCATTAACCTGCCCCCACCCCACAAAGGGAAGGAACTTGGCGAAACCCCACTGGGATGTGTTACATGGGAATGACCTTGTCTTCACTACCCACAGCACCAAGGCAGCCCCAGGGCAAACGAGGAGCGGGGAGGGGAGACACAGCCCACCCACAATTAATTCTTCTCTCTATTCAATTACTAGCAGCAAGACTGAGGCATGTTTTGTGGGCAGTGGGAACACCAGGCCAGGAGACTGCCCCTGTGTTCTGGTCACAGCCCCCTGGAGCCTTGCCCACCCCTGTGCAGGACCAGACTGGGTGATGTGGCCCTGTCTGGTCACTCTTCAGCAGCCTGCTCTCACAGCTTCGTTTCAGGGAATTGGGCTGACTCCCCTGCCGTTCACCCCCTCCTGTCCCTCCTGCCCAGCAGCTTTCTAGAAACACGGCCTTTGCTTCCATAATTTCAGTCTGTGCTCCTGGAACTGCAGGTGTCAATATTGGCTTCAGCATCCTCCGGTGGCCACGTGCTGGCTCCTGGGCAGCAACGCTCCTGCAGATCAGGAGACAAAGCTGGGCTCTGCTTTCCATCCAGGCTGGGCGATGTGGAGGAGAGCCCACCACTCACAACAGCAGGGCTGCCAGCATGGCAGGGGCAGCCTGGTTGGCTCAGCATGTGGCAGCTTCACTCCTGGTCCCCAGGCAGAGCAGGGGGTCATCCTGTCATCCAGGACAGTCCATGGATGCATACACGGGTTTTCCAGTGGTGTTAAGCATCCCCTGCACTTGGCTCTGTTGAGGCCAGTGCTGTTCTCATCTCTGGCATCCCCACCCAGCACATGGGGTGAGCCAGGCACTTGGGTAATGATCTGGCAGAGCTGAGTGAGGCCAAGAGCCTTGTGGAGGGTACTGAAGGTGAGACACCTGCTCAGGCCCCATCCATTGGCAGGGAGAGAGAACTGGGATGGCTCTGCAGTTACCCAGCTCAGGAAGGGGTCCACACAGAGTCCCACAGCTGGGCTTGAGCTAGACAAGCCAGAACCAAAGGTCAAAGGCTCCCAGTTCACACGGGATCAGCTCAGGGAGAAGGTGACATCCCCAACCCCGCATGATTTAAACCAGAGGTTGAGTATTTTTGTGGAGTTCTGCTCTGCAGAACAGGGGTCAGTCAGCAAACAAGCAGCCTGACCAGGAATGGCCATGACACGTGTGCGTGGGGAAGGGGTGGCACATATGGACATGTGGATGAGGATGTGTGTGCTCATGGCACTTGGGCAGCTCCACTCCAGTCCTGACCCCCTGGTAGAGGGCAAACAGCACCTCCAGGACCTCGTCCCAAGACATTCCTGGCTGGCATAACTTTCCCAGCATCGTAGCCCCAGCCCAAGCAGCAGCACCCTCCTAAGGGTCTCCAGCCACACGTCAGGCAGGGCTGGGAAGGGGGGTCAAAGCCAGGCTGGGTAGGAAGGGGCTCCACTGGCCACCCAGGAAGGTGGGAGCCATCACTCAATGCCAGGTGTCACTGTCCTGTCTGTGGGATGGGGTCTGGGGCTCCTTCAGTATCATGAGTAGCTGAGACAGAGACACAAAATGCTGTTCCTTTCTCACCTCACTTCCCAGCCAGCCCCATCAGGCAATTTGGCTTGGTTTGGGTCCTCTTAGGAAGAGGACTTCTGTGCCCAGCCCACGGTGGGGTTAAGCCTAAAACCAACAGCATGGCCTGGGGGGGGCTGTACGTCAGCTGTAACTCTACCTTCGTTTGTTTGCTTACAGCATCCACCCAAAATGCCCGTGTGTGTCTCTGGGCCTCTGTGTCAGTGGCAGCTGAACTGCTGACCCCAGGAGTTTGCAAAACAGCAGGGTTATGGCCCCTTTGACATCCCAGCCCAGCAGAGCCTCAGCTCATCCTGACCCTGGCCCCGAGGAGCCAGGCCCCGGGGTACCCCACATGGCCCCGCGAGAGCTGGGGCTACGGGGGGAGACAGTGGGGCCAGTGGGAGTGAACCCCAAAGGAGTGTTGAGGTGGACACACTTCCCATGGCACTTGCTGCTGTCCAGGCTTGGCTGCAGCCCCCCACCTTTCTGTGGACCGCCACACCACGGACCTGCCCCAAAGCCCCTGCTAGTCCTTACCCAAGCCCAGCCCTTCATCTTCTGTCAGCCCTACAGCCCCCACCCCATGCTGGGATGGGGACTGGCACAGGAACCGTGCCCCTTCCCAGCTTCCATGCCCAGGCCTTGCCTAGTCTCTGTGCTGCCCTGCAGACCTGTGTGTTTTGGGAAGGTGAGGAACACATGGTCACAGGCAAAACAACAGCCAGAGTCTGGAGACAGCCTGTAACTGGCTTCTCCCCAGTACCAGCTGTGGTAGGGGACTTCATGCCACCCTGCAGTGTGGCCACAGCATGCACAACCCACACTGCCATCATGGCGCAGACATCATCTCCAGGGTGTGCAGGGATGGGTCAGGGCTTCAGAGACCCAGCCTAGGAGCAAATGCCCAGGGAGTTCAGATGGAATTTGAGAGCTCTCCAAACATTCTACTTCCATTTTTTTCCCCAGGAGCTAAAATTCTACCTCCCAATGGCCAAGTCCCACTTCTAGACCATGCTGTCTTTCCCTGTGAGCTGACCATCAGGAGGTCTAGCAGGACAGACCTGCCACAGACAAGGTCCCCGTCCCCTCTGCTCTCCTCATGCTCTACTCTGCCCATCAGCAACAGCCCTTCCTATCCAGCCCCAAAAACCTTATGCACTGCAGCTTGGGGGTCTCTGCCTAAGATCCTGTCAGGGGAGCAGAGACTGGAGGCATGGAGTGGTGTGGGGTGTCCCACAGGCCCTGCACAGAGACATCGACAGCAAGGATACCACGGAAGATAAATCCTGCCCATCCAGCCTAGGGCTCTGCCACTGACCTGTAAGAGAGAATAACTCAGGGATCCATCTTGGGACACAGCCCAGATGCTCCGTGCAGGCCCTGTTCCCCTGGATGCCACCAGGCTGGCAGGGACATGTGGCTGGTAGTGACAGTCCTGCCAGTGTCAGGGACAGCCCAGGCCAGAGTGATTAGATTTGCACCTCAGAGGGGTCGAAGGGCAGGACACCTGCGACCTCTGGGTATCTCGGCTGCGGGTGCTGAGCACAGAGCTGCCAACACTGCCCTGACGTGAGGCGGCTGCGCGGGGGCTCAGGAGGGGACAGTGTGGGACAGCTGCAGGAAGCCTCAGCCTGGGCTGTCTTGCATGGAGCTCTCTGCCACAACCCAAACATATTCACTTTTAACACCTGCTTTACGTGTCTGTGAGTGACTGTGAATTTAAACCCACACAACCCCTGCTACAACATTATCCCGTGCTTCTCCAGCTGTGCCCTCACTGCAGAACGAAAAGCCGCAGCTGCCACAGCAGCACCTTCATGGAAACAGCCCCTCTTGTATTCTGGGCAGCACTGTGGGACTGGGGCTGTGAGCCCACACCACAAGCAGCCCCATTATCACAGCCTGCCACCACCCAGGGCAGGAGCAAACTCTTGTGCCAGGACATGCTTCCAGGCATCCGCTGTGGAGCTGGAGGAGCCTCTTCTCTTCCCACAGAACACTCAGTGCGTGAACAGCCACACATCCAAGCTCCCAACAAACTTGAGGCACCCTGGGAGGACCCAGCACAAGTCTGAACACCAGCGAGCAGATGTCACCAGATCTGAGCTTCAGTTTCTGCAGCAGAGAAGGCCATTCCCACACAGTGCCTCAGCACCATTTCCCTTTGCAAGGCATATTGATGGGAAGAGGATGGGAATTACTGGCAGCCTGGCCTTTCCAGATCCTGCTGCTGCCTCTCTTGGTTGCAATCTGCCCGCAGCTCATCTCTGCCAGGGGGTGCTCTGCCCTGGTGGCTCCCTGAGGCAATAGCAGAGGTACCCGTGCCACTGCCGGCAGGATGGAACAGGGATAGCCCAGTCAGCTAACACTTCAGAGAACAGGACACTCATCACCCCCACCATCAGGGTAGTCTCAGCTAAAGGTGGCTCTGCTGGCCCTTTTTCTGGCTCCTGCTGCCGCCGAGGTGCCACACGGCTCTCTGCCCGTCTTGCAGAGCTGCTGAGCCCCAGGATAATGGGATGCTGCATCTCCTGGGGTGTCCCCCTTGCTTCCTTCGAAGCCCAGACAGCCGAGACTCAAAGAAAAAGAGCTTTACCCCAGATCAGCGTGGGAACCAGCAACAGAGAGCTCATGGAGCAGGGGACCAGCCCCACCTACAGCACAGTCACAGCTGCGCTCCTCAGCCGCCCTGGGGCCGTGGTCTAAGCCACAAAGCGTTGAAACCCAGCCAGAACTCTGACGGGGCAAGGACCGGCTGGGACAGCACAAGGAAAACCACTTCCTGGCCACGCTCAGCAGAGCAGCTCCCCATCCTGCTCCTCCATCCCTGAAAAAGCAACTCAAACCTGACCTCTGAAATTAGAGCATCCTCTGGGAGCTGCTGGCCTGGCCCAGCCACCCAGCTGGAGGAGGCAGCCAAGCCCCAGCCCAGCGAGGCTGCACCTGAGCCAGGCCCTGCAGCGAGCAGCCCGAGCCTCTCAGCAGGAGCAGCAGGCTGGTGTGGGAGGGCTGTGGTGTGTGTGGCACCATGGGTGCACAGCCACGGTGCCCATGCACGGTGACCTCCACATTAAGCCCCACTACAGCCACGTTTCTCTGCTGCATGTCTCAGCCCGGGGCAGGGCTCCCCACTGCTGCCAGGGCAGGGAGGGATCCATCACCTGCTGTAGCAGCATGCAGAGCCCTGAAGCAGCAGAGAGGAGGGATGCTCAGAGCAAATCAGCTCCCAGAGCAATCCTGGAGCCATCATCGGGACTGGGGCATCACTTGGCTCCCCAGGTACTGGCATCTCCACCCCCCGTTGGGAGAGGGACAGGCTCCACTGCCTTACATGTGTCTCCAGCATGGGGAGCTCACATTCATACATAGAAACACAACTCAGTTACCCACTCACCCTGTGGAAGACAAGGCAGCCCTCACACCAGGAGCCGCACGCTTCACTCCCCGTGCACAGAGAGCCTCCTTCCCCCCACCATCACTGAGCATCCCCCAGCCCGGCCATGCCCGAGCCCACCTGCTCTTAGACAGCCCTGTTTGTTTGCCCAAGGTATTTGCAGCCGGGGGCACCTGCTTTGATACCATCAGCTCCACGAAGGAAGCTGCTCACCTAGCGTGACCCCTGTAATCCCATCCTTCCCCATTAAGTGCTGTGTGTGAGCGCATCCCCCCTCCCAGCCTCCTGACATTTCAGCATTTATCTCCCTCTCCCCGAGCTGAGCACGTCAAGGCTGTGACATTGCTGGGGAGCTGGAAGCAAACTTCCCCAAGTCACTTAGAAAGGGGCTTGGCAGTACCAACACCCCCCAGCCCCTCCAGTGCTCCCTCTGGGTTTGGGGCATCCACTTCCCCTGGCATTGCCCCACAGCAGCACTGGAGACCAGCCAGCACTCATGACAGTCTTGAGCTGAGCTGGTCCTACAGTGGGGTGTGCAAGCTTTGTCTCCTCAAGCCTCCCGCACCATCCTCATGTCCCCCATGGTGCCACCTTTGTCCCCTGTCAGGACAGTCCTACCTGCCTCTGTTCCAGCTACCTAGACACCCTGAAGGACACCAGCAGCCTGAAATAATCTCCTTTTACTGTTGAAGAGGCCAAATGCTCCTTCTCATCAGCTGGCACAGCGTCTTCTACTCTGTGTGAGGCAAAAGTACCACCCTTGCAGGACCGAGCTGTGCCCACTCCCTCCACTCATCACTCCCCACCAGGCTTGGTACCAGCTGCCTCCCCCAGGCTTCCTTTCCAAGAGTGCCTTGTTAAAAATGGTCTGCTGGCTCTTGTTCCCCTGGAGTCAAGCTGCATTTCCATAGAGCACAAGCACAGTGAAGGTCTGGCAGACAGATTATCCCTGACCTCTTCCAGGTGCACATAGCCAGGGAAATCTGCGAGGTGATGGGGTGCCAGCCCTGGGAGGGGCTGGGAACCGTCCTGGCACCATCCCAGCCATGGCTCCATCCACAGCCCAGGACTCCTTCCCCGTACCATCAGCACAGGCCACTGGTGCGCTGTGTCCGCCAACACCCCTCAGACATCCCCAGCCGCCAGGGAGGCTGCTCCGGCATCCCTTCACCCAGCTCAGCTGCAGGAATGTCCCACTTCTTTTTTTGGGATTCGCCGAGAGATCTGACCGCGCCTGTGGGCACAGGCACGGAGCGCCAGCCCCGGGCACACGGAACGGCGGGGGAACCGCTCCTCCCCGGGGACAGAGCCCTGCCAGCCGCA
>VZRO01008014.1:29726-53531 GCA_013397915.1 Daphoenositta chrysoptera | reverse complement strand
GTCTGGCGGCGAGGCGGGCCGTGCCGTGCCGTGCCGAGCCGAGCCGCCCCGCCCCGCGCCGCGCCCGCCCCCGGGGACCGAACCCAAGGGTCCTGCGGCAGCGCCCCGCAGCCTTTAACTCGGGCATTTCCTGCCCGTCCCGGGCCTTCAGCATTTGCTGACCCCACCGCCAGCTGTGGAAATGCCACACCGGAAATCTGGCCCTTACCACGGGCTGCTCAGCTATCGCCCGTCTCCTGGGCACCATCCCGGCCCACGGCAGCGGCCGTCCCAGCGCTCCGGAGGAGATACAGGGCACCGAGAGCCAGCAGGCTGAGGGCATAAAGAGCGGTACCGGGGGGGACAGGAGGGTGACAAGGACGGAGGGAGGGCCACAACGCGAGGGACCCGTTCATCTCTATCCCTTTAAGCATGGGCAGGAGCAGCGTGACCTGACACTGGGGACTGCGGCACAGGAGCGTCTGAGCGCAGAAGGCAATACCCTACTTCAAAATCTACGGCAGGGAGGAGAGGGCTGGACCGGCCTTTCAAAGCAGAAAGGGAAGCAGCCTGCTTGGTGCTGCAGAGGAGCGGACAAATTAAAACAAACCCCACTAACAACGAGCTCACACGGGATTCTGGGGACGAACCTGGCTCTGCTCCTACCGCAGACCGCTGCCAGCCAGCCACTTGCTTTGCTCAAGCTGGAGCAGGTTCAAGAAAAACCTGACTGGAGAGGTCTGAAAAGCAGAACCAGTCCCAGGAGGAGGCAAGTGCTCGTGCAGCAATGGTTACACAAGCACACCCATGTGCTTCTCAGCAGCTGCTCCACGCAGCCACCTGACCCTACCTGACCTGTCTGCAGCCACCACCCTGGAGCAATGGAGGCAGGAGCATCCATTGCTGCATTAGACTCCCTTAAAGGAAAATAGTCTGGTGCAACATCAGAGCCCAATCCCATTTCCCAGGCCAAGATGTGTTGTAGAGAGGCAAGTCTGTCATAAACTTGTGAAACAGGCTTCAAGAAAACATAGTCACCTATCAGCAACACATGACTCATTTTAACAGAGAATATTTACAGGGCCAGGAGAAAAGTTTTCAACAGCTAACTTCCCTGCTTAGTTTGTGTGTTACTCTGTTCTCCACGCTGCACAGCTTCTCAACCACACCTGTGCACTTGTACAGCAGGTGGACAAACAACTGTAAAGTGACCTTAGGAAAAAGTTGCTTTTCATACCCCTGGCCCATCCCTTTGCTTAGCTGTCATTCTAAGCAGGAAGCTACTTGCTTTAGGTATCTCAGTATTTACCTTGCCAAGTTAGATTTTGTGGATGTACAACTGCCGACACAAAAACCAGACACAAGTCTCTGACAGCTGATCCTGAGGGCATCCAACACCTACAGTGTGATGTAATGTATGCTGCTGAACAGCTTCTGGTTCTGGACCAGCTCATACACAAAATACACATTTATTTACATTCACTTCTCAATTTTTATTCTATTTCTCGCATGGTCTTCGAATACAGTTTTACAGGTCTTTTTCTGCTACAGATACTGTTGATCTAAAACAGATTAATGAAAGTGGCATTCCAACCTTAATGAAAATTCATAACCATGAAAGATATGTCAACATATCACTTTACAATCCTAGAATGATGGTATTGGCCTGACATTCCATAGGCTTAGACAATTAATTTCTATAATAATAACAAATTCATAGGAAGAGAAAATGTGGCAACTCCTTAAAAGCCAAGAAATAAGGCCACAAGCATCCTATGCTGTAATGTTATGCATCCAGATAAAATAAGTCAAGTCTGGTATCCATGAAGAAACAAAACTCTTCCCACCTGGTAAATCAAGGTATCAGCTACTCAACATGCACTCAAAGCTGTATAAAAACTAGTGGCATTCAGCTTGGACTTAATGAAATCCCACAGCACAACTCCATACCTCTCTCTAAAAATGAAATGAACTTGTTTCAACTTAAATACTTCGCTACCGCATTAAAAATCATTCACATTCTGCAAAGGAAAAAAAAAAAAAAAGAAACATCTTGCACATGACTGCACCAGAAGGCCAAACACAGCATCTCCTTACAAGTTGCAGAGAGCATTACTGCAGTCTTAATGCCATTCATTACAGGTTGCAAATCAACTTCTATGCAGCTGGAGGCTTGTAAGGGCAACCAAGCTTCCTTTGTGCACCACTGAAAAAACCCCAGGAAAATTTAAACGTAAGATATAGACAGCTGATGGCAGCAGGTGGAAGAAACAAAGTACTGCAAAGTGCATTACCACTGTCCAATCACCTGTCTGGGACACTGGGACTACTGTGAAATACCATTTTCATGAATGATCCAACCACCTGACTACCAGGTCCCATAAGATGCTGGTTCCATCCCATCACCAAGCATGTCCATCCTGGGTAAAAACATTAAACTCTTGGAACATTTAAAAGTAGATAACCATTTAAATAATGTGTAAAAATGTGCTTATTGTGGCATTTCTTATAGAAAAGTTATTTGATACAAATGTGCAGGACTTGAAGACCCTGATTTAATCAAACTAGTACGAACAGGCTTTGAAACATGGTGACTCTTCCAAGGACAAATCCCAGCTGTGGGCCAGCTCTCTCTCCCTCTCACCATCTTTCATCCATAATCCCATGCGAACATTACCAAAATTAACAGGTTCAGCAAAGCATCCTGTGAATTGCTGTTTCAGTCCCAAGAGAATGATACCCTCAAGCAGTGACAAACTGCTATCTGAAGGAAGGGTCAGTTGGGATGTGCTCCCCTTTCCCAAGATGGTCAGTTCCTAGCCCTGGATATGAGGCACAATAAGAAAGGTCAGTGCTGAGGACAGACTTGTTCTCGATTGTGGTTTTAGGTTATTCAAAAGTGCCATCTTGGACCTATACCGTTTCACTTTTCAAAAGAAAAAGTTACAAAAACTAGTAAACAAAAAGTCAGCATACAGCTAAGTTTATATACACTGAGATTTACAAGTTTGTCATTAAGTGACTTCTGCCACAGACCACTGCACATTTGTCCCTAACAAAACACAAAGCTTGAACCAATGGTCATTAGACGTGACAACGGGTCATTGCTTTATCAATAAGCATAAAGGTAGTAAAAAATAGAACTGTAACTACTTATCTTTAAAAATGCTGATTGACACAAGCAATCCCTCCCATTTCTGCAACTTCCAGTTGCACATCCTGCTCTATGACAGAGAAAAAAAAACCTGCATCTTTATAGGCATTCTGCCAGAGACCAATTTTCTGTTGACACTTGAATGCAGAGAACTGTCGTCAACCACAGCACCGACTGAGAGGGATTCCTCTGAGAAGCTATAGCCCATGCAAGATTCCTTGGCACTTTACACAGGACCAGGAGAGGACAAGGTTTCTCTTTGTTGTAACAATGTTTTCAGCAGCATTATCCCCTTCCAACAGATTACAGTCTGAATGTGTGATGGGTGATTTTCGCATAGCCCCTTTTACCAAGCTGGCTTATTGCTGGCTTTGTGCAGTTAGACCATATGAAGATCCCCACCACTACCTGCCCAGCTGTTAAGGGTCTACAGTACTGGAACAGTTCACTGTCAAGCACTTCACAGGCTTCTTCCAAGGATAACAACATCCTTTGGAAATCCTTCCATTTTAGCAATTTCAAAACAACCCAGCTTGCTGTAAAATTCCAAGATTCTTTTATCATCTGGTCTCACTTCACAAAAAGCCCCACGGGAGCCTGAAGAAGGAAGAAAAGAAACAAAATACTGTAGGAGAAGAGTTACTGTAAAACACACAGACATAAAATATTACTAGAGTTACCTATTTTAACAAGTAAATCAGTGATCCAAGTCCACATGGAGCATAGTGCCCAAGAGTCCAGATTTATGGCACCATAGCTGACTATCCCTTAACAGGACTGCACACTGCAGGCATCTCATCAGTCTGAACAAACCCTCTGCACACCTTTCACTGCACACAAAAATAGCTGATGCTGGCTCCAAAAACAGCATTACAAGAGGGCACCAAGCGGCACAGTGAGTGTGGGGTGTGCAGTCAGGGCAGGCAGCCAAGCACTTCCCATGCTGAAGGTTTAGTAATTGCCCACGAGTGCACACAGCCAAACATAAAAAAAGGCATCATTACCAATGCCAGAAGGGAACATATAGACTTTTGTGCAGTGTTCAAGATGTAAAGATGTCTGCTCTCAGTGCCAAATTCCTCCCTCATTTCTGCCTGTCTTCTAATTTGCAGGATTACAGCTAAAGTGAAAAGCAACCTTTTTCAAGGCAGCAGCAGAAGTTAGCTATTCAGAAGCTTTTGTAATTATTTACCCAAATCTTCCCAAGTCTGCCTTGCACCGTAGAACTGACACGTAGCTAGGAAGCAAGGAATTCCAAGGGCAAGAAACTTACCATTAGCCTTTAGAGAAGAGAGCAGGCAGGCCATCATACTTTTGGCCACACTTGGATCTGTCACTTTTTTGTGGATATCAATCTTTATCAAAGATGGGAAGTTAGCAAGGAACGATTCCGGCAATACTTCTTGTTCTTCATGGAAGCTTAGCATTATTTTCTAAGAAGAATATGGGAAAGAGGTATTTAATAATTATCCAGCTTTTCCTTTTCATTCATCTTTATCAGGAGAGACTGCTTTGCTCATGGAGGGTACCTCCAAACCAGCAGGCTTTTCAGCTACACCTCTGATGGCCACTTAGTTCCTCACCTACTGAATTGCTGTCTGTACTCTAGACAAAAAGATTGGCTAGAAAAGCTTCTCAGACCATCAAAGGAGGCATGCAAAGCTCCTTCTCAGTGACCCATACTCCAAGTGAAAGAAAACATAAGCCAACACATAACCAAGTTTGTGCAGATACTCTTTTTTGTTTGCCTTTTTAATGGGCAGTTTTAGGTTGCTCTGCACCATTTACAGCTGTCACACTCTGTAAACAGCTCATAGATTTTCACACCAAAACCAAATGCTCTTGAATTTGTTTTCCATACTTTAACTGATGTGATTTTCAGTGCTCTACCTGCAGCATGGGGAAACTAATACTGCATTCTGTAGTAGAACAGACCAGGAGCAATACTTTATTTTCAAAATGTAATTTTCTCTAGATGAAGGTGCTTTACACTTACTGCATTGATTACTACTAAAGTACACCTCAGGGGTGTATTACAGCACATAGCTGTATCTGACTGGCTATGAGTAATTTTACTGTCTCCTTCTTATACATCAGATGCTTTAATACATGCTCAAAGTCTTCAGAAAGGTGCAAAACCCGAGTTTCATGTGAGCTCAAAATGCAAGAGAAAAACAAAGACCCACTTTGGAATGACTTCAGCATACAGTTCTCATCTCAAAGGTTATACCAACCTCTGCTTCAGACAGCTCCTTGTCACTATTTGGCTTAGTATATTTTTCTTGCATGAAAGGGATCCAAGACATTTTGCATTTCTTAATGAAGGGAGTCACATCAACCGTTCCTAAAGCATAGCCACATATGCCATCCTCATCTTCTAAGACAAAGCAGTAATCCAGGCTAAGGGTGAGCAGACCTCCAACTAACCTGCAAAAAAATAGTGCAAAGTCAGTCAAAAGAAGGTCAGTTTGACCAAGTATGCCTTTGAGGTTACCATGGAGAAGACTCCAGGGTCAACCAAAGAAGCGAATCCTCTATTCATGGAATTAGTTCAGACAAAGCACTAATTGACTGATCAGCTATCAAAACTCAGCTATTAGCAACATCTGCACCTTGGCATTCCACAATTTAATTCCATATGCGTGGCTCTTCAGCTTTTGCCCTTAGTTGTTCTGCTGCCATTATTTCCTCGTTCTTTCATCATTTCCTTTGGATATTGTTTGATACTAGTTACACATCCTTTCTTAACTGCCTTCCTGTCACTCAGAGCAGACTCTCTGTAAAATTCTATCTAAATTAAACACCTGAGACACAAAAAGCCCACTCAAAGTAGCTCATTTTACAGCTCAGATTTAACACCCCTTTTTTTTTTTTAAACTTCATCTATCATTGCTTACCCTTTTAAAAAGTTTGTACATGTACTTCAGAAAAAACTTGAGGCACTTGGCTGGGAGACTGTGCCACAAAAACCCCTCAATTCTATCTTAAGAACTACAGCAAGTCAGAAAAAATACCAGAAGGTAACTACAGACTATGGACACTATCATGATATATTTTCACAAAATCTGAAATAAGATGCTGTGATGCACAGGTTTCATAATACAGAGATGTCAGCTAAATTTATTTTCTAATAGCATGTAACAGGTGACCAGCACATGAACTGAGACAACTGTCAACAGTCTCTTTAAGAAACCAAAACCCCAATTTCCTGAGGGTAAATTATTTTATCTATCTATTTCAAATGTTCTTTGTATTCTTCCCACACACTTCTAAAAATTCAACTGAAATACAATGTGAGGACTTCATCCTTCAGAACCACCTCTGCAGGACACTCATTCCTAATACATACTTGTCTCCAATTAAATCTGGTAAACTATGGAAGGGTTGATCAGCTCCATCAGCATACATTTCTCTGCAGATCTTATATACAGATGCCTAAGAGGAGAAAAGAGAGGATTTCAATTTATCAGTCACATTCAAAATAGAGTATGTCATTAACAGCTACACTGTCACCTGGTACTGACAGGCAGAGTCACCCAAGATCAAAAGTATCCATCTATGCAAAAGAATGGCCTTCCCTTCACCTCACCTCTACCCTGAAAGTAACTCAAAGTTGCCTTCAAAAACATTGTAGTTAAGTTGAAGGGCTGGGAAGGAAAGGCTGGAGGTCCAACCTCCTGCTCCTGTAAGAGCACAAGATTAATTCTGAGGGTTAGGTACTAAACACTCAGCGAAGACCAACACTATTGCTACAAAGTCCCTTTACAAAACCTCTAAAGTTCAAGTACAGCAACTCAACCTCTGCCAAGGACAGACACATCCTGTATGTTAAAAGGCTTTCACCTGAATCTCTTTAAAAGAGCAAACTTGTATCAGTCACATCTTAAATAAGAAACTTTTTTTTTTTTTTTAACAAAAATGCTTTGCATTTGACACTACTCTGTCCGCCGTTCATTAAAAGGAGAACTCCTCAGAAGAAACATTGTTTATGACTGCATGCTTAGCTGCATCTCCAGTTGCTAAGGTGGTATAGAAATATCAATTCCATTTTCCACAGAAGAACAAGTCAGCTTAGGTTGAGTCCTGCAGGAAGGTTTGGAAAAGGCTGCTTTACTGCTCGTGAGAACAGCACAGGACAGAGCTGGCCTAAAAGTGGAAGGAAAAAGAGGTCTTCATGTGCCAGCCTTGTATGTCTGACTAGCTTCAAAGTTAGGACTTGTTTGAATTACTGCAAACTCAACCTAGAAACTCCTGTTTCATCTCAATGTACCTACCAATGCGAGATTTCAAGCTGCATTAATCCCTAGATTGTTTAAATTGCATCCATAAAGAGTTAACTAACTATTGGCTGATACCTCCGTGTCAAGTATTCTCCATGCCAAGCTAATAGGAAAGAAACTACAATACAGATCTGTTCAGAAAACAGAAAGGCTAAAAAGCACTCATCAATAATGACTAATAAAATATTCATGGTTTTAAAGTATTAAACACTCCAAAGCAGATTTGACAACAGTTCATTCAAAATCAGACCAAAAAGCTTCCAACTGTAACTAAAATGATATGAATGGCTGAACCATAATCACATTTTTCAGCTCAATTTTGAGATGCAGTATCAATGTTCTGCCTATACAGCTCTGCAAATACCAGCAGGTACCACAATAACTACTGAGTGAAACAGGCATACACACCCACCCTCAAAGGTTAATCCACTGCATGTCTCCCAGCTGCAAGAATTCTAACAGCTGTGAACAAATTTAACTTAATTTTCATAAATAGGGAAGGCACTCACAGATTTAAAAGGGTGAGGGGGTGGGAGGCTGGGAATCAGGGTGTGGGTATACACGTACTGTTGCTCAGCATGGTGCTGAGCCCGAGGCAAATCACTTAACCTCAGTTTTCCTGTGAGATGGCATTTGTGCCTCGTGCAAGATATCAGGACACCTGCTTCGTCTGGGGAAGAAGGGACTCAGCAGTAACCACTGTTGCCACAACAGGAAGTGCATTGCTAACAACAAAAGCGACAAGTGTCAAAAGCAGTTACCTCATCTTTAGGGAAGTAGGGTCGTATGGTGTACACTTTGGAAGTGGGTGTTAATGGAGGTGGTTGAAAAAAGAGGTCATTTGCCCCATCAATAGGCAGCAAACGCTGTGAAAACAAAATACTTAATGTAACTGTATGAACAACAAAACCCATCACTCTTGGGTGTGCACTGCAGACTCCCACATTAACATTTGCTACTTGCTACCCCAGAAGAAGGTGGGGTTGGTATGCTTTACAAATGCAAAGACCTTATTTGAATAGAAAATATCCAATTGGTGTTCTAAAATATGCAACTGAAGCAGCACATAAAGAGTCTGTTAATCTTAACTGCTTTAAAATACTTTTTACCAATCATATCTACACTGTCTAAGAACACAGAATGTCAGGAGGAAAGGTTTGGTCTGAAGAGGGTTAACTGGCCAGAGGAGACGCTTTATCCCAAAAGCAATGCGCTGATTCAATTTGCTGCGCGCAGAGCACCTGTGAGGGGGGAAAAGTACAGCGCCTGAAAAATCCATGAACAAATCTGCACATGGTACAAACAGCGATTTAGGAATATTTGCCAATCGAATTCCTCGCATTACGGCATTATTTCGAGAGGAACCAAAATTTGGATGACGATCCCTTTTGCTCATGGAATTCCCATCGGCAGACAAGCATGCGCGCATTGTGCAATTGCGGGCGCAGGTAAAAATGCTGTGCGACCTGCAAAGAAACAATGTGAAATGTACAACTAAAGCCGCTGCGCTTCGCATGCGCGTGGGACAGGCAGCATCTCCTTGAGAAATTACTGTAGAAAAGGGGAGGAAAATTATTTTAAACCAAGCTGTAAGGCTAATGGGCTTTGGACCAGAAAGCCTTCGGCAGACCAATCCTTCCAGACCTCTGATGTGCAACAAAAGGTTTCTCATAAAACAAAGAAAATGTCATTCAGTTGTGAAGTCATATTGATACCTGGAACTCTCCTGCTAGACCACCTCTAAAGGCCCAGGGTTCTTGGTCTCCACTTAAGAACTGTGCTGAAGATTGACTACGACACCCTGTTGAGATCAGATCCAAGCGGAGAATGTTACGAGAAGGGGGATTTCCTGGGTGTCTTACATGTCCAAAAAGCTAACATACACTTGTGGAAAAAGCTCTCTAACTGAGCTAGAATCCAGGGCTTGGGGAGGGGGAGGGGCTGTAATAATGTATAATTTATAAAAATTCCGTGCTTGCGCACTTATTGTGGTATTTCAAATTTTTGATTACCTGTAACAGACAGGTAAGGCAATTCAGCTACACACTTCATTCTAGACCAGAAGGCACAAGAATGGTGCCATGCACAACTGTGTAGACTTCGCACAAGTTTTGTACACTTTTTTCCCGTATTTGTGCCAGAAACATTAATTTCATCTATGAAAACATGCTATCTTGGAAGCCATATGGCTCAATAGCTACTACCATAAATTTTAGATCAAACAAATGCCATTATCACAGCCCCTGAAAAAAAAATGGACCTTTCTGAAGTCACATTTTAGTACTGATTGTTTCTAATCTTGTCAGAAAACTAGGACTGGCAATATATGCAAACAGTCTGGAACAGATCAGGCAGCCAGGACAGTTGTATTAAACAGCATTCTTGCAAGAGACTACATAGATTTACATAACCCAGGCCACACCTTCACAACACTGCTAGCACATTAAAAAGCTAAGTAGTGTTAACCAGAATTAACTCACAATTTAAGTAATACACCTTGGTGGCCACTACTAGCTTTGCTTTTTGTATCTTGATTTTTTCTTCCACAAGCATACTGGACACACCAGGGACCCTGCTGCTCAACAAGAAGCAGCAGGCCCATTGCAGTTCTCAGCTTTAGCTTCCACTTGCTTTAGAAAAGAAACTTCCATTGGCTGTTTGACTTTTAACACTGTTCTGCCAGCAAGGCACTACAGCCTTCACCGAGTAACATAAATGACAGCTCTGGAGAGAGAAAAAAAGCCAAGTGGTATCTGGAGTGGAGACCTCAATTACCTGCCTAGTTTTCTGACAAGAGGAGCAGCGCAAATACTCTTTTCCTTTTGTGGACAGCAATCTACCTCCTGTTCAAGTAACAGTCTCAGATCAGTACAGACACGTATGTTGTGCTAGTCAGAGAGTCCCAAAGTGTGCCAAGTTTGACATTTATGAGAGTTTAGGAATATAGGTTAAATACAAACTACCCTAAGTATGGTAAATTTCAGAAACAGTCCAAAGACCAGAATTCAAATTTGGTTTACTCCCACAATTTAGAATTCTCACATAAAAAGATATCCTTCACAAAGAGATTTAGTCAATAACTTGGAAGACAGTATCTGTCTGTCCTTTGAGACTACAACTTAACTAGCACTTCCAATTATTACAGTAAAGAGCTGTGTGAATGAAGAGCTGTATAAATGAAAAACATAGTTAATGCCTTATTCGCTGCGCAAATGTGACTTCAGTTCATGCCTGCTGTACATCTAATCTATCTGAGCTGCCTCACAGACAAAACCTTTCCATTTTAATTAATTAATGACGACGCGCTGTGAACATCTGGCGCTGTCCATCCAATAGCAGTAGAAACTTGTGCTGAGGATTCTCCCATCTGTACACAATGGGGAAGAAGACAATAGAAGTCATTAGTAATCCATAGTACTGTACAGCCACACTAATTTAAGGGACTGAATGCTAGCTGGACTTGGGAGAAGAGGTGAAGAAAGTGAACATCCAGTGCACCATTGAGCACACCACTGTGAAAACTAACTTGTTTGGATTTGTAATGTACTTGACTTGCTATAATGAGGTATTTTATCAAAGACCTTTACTCTGTATTTACACTAGTGATAAAACACAAGCTGAAGACAAAAATGGCCCCTCTCACAGAAGCACTGTCAGCATAAGAGTATTAAACTGTACATGTGAAAAACCCTGAATTTTTCAACTATCTATCTAATACCAGTGTGAGTACTGGAACAGAACAGTGCCAAAGTTAACAGAGTTCATGTTTACTGAGTTGGCTTCTACTGTGATCTATTCCAAATATTTTATGCATTTAGAGACTTGAACCCAACTTTACAGGGACACTGATAACTGAAAACAATTTCAGTGGTATTTAGTACATAGTCTGATAATTCTGAAATGCAGTCTGCATTGGGCCCTCGATATTTACAGAGATTACAAGAATCACTGTTCCCTTTATAGAGCTTTGGCCTAGAGTTTTAAGCAGATTAAGTTATCAAGAAGAGAGCATTCTGTCTAGCTAAAGGTCAACATACAGCAAGAACAGTAAAGTTGGAGGAGTTGTTACACTTAAAAATGCACCAACTAAGGCTTTTAAAACAGCATTAAAACAGCATGTTAGAGAAATGTAAACATACTACACTGCTGCTGAGTTTTCCTGCCCCACTAGTTTTCTTCTACGTACTTTGCAGAAGGCAGTCTTAAAAGCTCTCTTCTTTATCAACTATATGTTTAGGCATCAGATATTTAATAAGAACAAAATACAGGAATTTGTTGGGCACAGACCAACTTGATGATTTAACGGTCTTCTCTGTCCCTGCTTAAATCTGCCAGTGTTTAGGAATATAATTTAAAGGCAATCCAAACACTAGGATTAGACCAAGGTTGTGTAATGGTTAGCCACTGTGAAGTTTGTGACAGCTACAGAAAGTGTGACTTGAGACCATCAGCTTTGCTGTCTGCTGTGTATGTCAAGCAATTCCACAGCATATTCCTTACAGTTGAATTGAAACCTGAAAGTGAAATGAGGTCACTAGAATTACCCAGGCCATGCTGGTGCTATCTGCCAACTTAGGATCTCCCAAAAATCTTTCAGGAAAAAAACCAACAAAACAAAACAAAGAAGAAAGCGGTACACATTAAAAAAAAAAACAAAAACAAAAACAAAAAACAAAAAACAAAACAAAAAACCAAACCTGTTTCAAGATCATTTTAAGTCTCAGACTAAATCTGTCCAGAGAGCTCCACAATTTCCACCCATTACCAAAAAATAAAATTTAAAAAAAAAAAAATTAAAAAATGAAAATGAGCAATTTGGAAAGTGTTTAAAGGAAATTACTTTGCACCAGAATAGCCTTATGCTAAAGCTCGCATGCGCAGAGGGGCTGGGAGGATCACCTTCCTCATGGCCAGGCCCATTGAAAGGTCTGTTGAAGACAGCAATAATGTTATCAAGACAGAGCAAACAGCAGATGGCTGATGTGATCACATTTCGTAGTGTCATTTCCAATCATACAGCGGGGCATCCAAGGAGTTAAATGGCATAGTCCAGTGTGCATTCAGTCAAGAGTAAGTTAAAGTCAACACTTACGTGTCAGATGAGATTCAAGTTTCATTAGCCCAAGAAGAAAATCAAGGTCTCCAATCTTAAGCATCCAGCAGACTTCACTTTTAATAGCAAAGCAAACTCACTGCAAGCATTGCTTCAAATAGCAAGACAGGAAAACCTTTAAAACAGGGTCAAACCAGACCCCCTGTCCAGGAAAACACATTTGCCTAATACTTCTGTTTTCCCCGTGGGCTAATTAAAAACACACATAAAAAATATGCTATCTGGGGTTATAATGGCTCCCAATGCACCTACCTAACCACTGCACAAAAGATTTCACCATTGACATGATACTCTTGATATCCCAGACGTAGGAGTACATGTCATAAAGGATTGTCCTGTTGGCACAATTGGAGAGGCGAGTGAACATGCCCATCACCAAGCTGCACATCTCTTCAAACTTGGCTGCTCGGTTACGCCATTCTTCTATCTATGAAAAAGATCCACAAGATCAAACACAAGCTCCTCGGGAGGAGAAGTACTCTAAATATGGAGGAAGACTATACAGTTCTTTACTTCATTTTACCAGGATGGACTACCACACCACACACGACTCACAGATACTCTCTATGGCTGTTAGAAGAGAGGCCAGTACAGGGAACACTGGTCAAATGCAGACACCAGACTGCCTTCATAGCTACATGGCACTACAGGGCTTAAAACATTAGATTCCACTGAGTAATGAAAATTACTGTGACCTGGGTTCATTTTACATTACCATTCAGGTCCTACAAAGTAGAACACCAGTCTTTTTTACAGACAACATATAAATTTGCTTGGGATTTTGATTTAAAAGGAGAGAAACAATACTTGCACTCACTTTTTCAGCATCCTTTCCTTTGCAATTAACGCTGACAACACTGCTATTTGCTCTGAGCCATTGGAATTCCCTCAGCATCTGTGCACCTTTGGGCCCATGTTCATATGGAAGGTAAAACAAGTCAGCAAGAAGCTGTAAGTCCTCTAAAGTCACTGGTTCTACTGTGTAAAGAGGCTTTTCATTCGGCCCAGGCACAAAATGTTCTTTGTTAATTTGTTCATCAGTCTGCATAGGTGCAATGTCACTACCAGAGTCTTCCTGCATAGACATCTCTGGAGACTTTGACTCAACTATACTCTCTTTATCCGTATCCATTGGCTTCAGCTCCTCTGCCATCTTGGCTTCAGCAATGTCTGTCAGTATCTGGTTTGCATTCTTGTCTGCATCATCTTGTTTTTCCACCACCATGTCCATTGGTTCCTCATCAGATTGCTTCTTCTCCTCCTCCTTGGCCAAGGCCGGTGAGTCACTGCTCAGCGCCGCACCCTGGCTCATGATGGGCTCCTGGTACACCGTGGTAACCACTGTTGCTGCATTTAAAGAAGATGGTGCCACCAGTGGCCCTACATCCCCTACAGAGGTTTTAGCACCACTGTGGGCCACTTGCCTACCTAAGAATAAGAAGAAACAAGTTTAGTTTTCAATATCTGCCAACTAACATTCAAATCAGCAACTCCTGCAAACGATGGATGATTTTGTTACCACAGCACCCCATCAGCACAGCTTCCTTTTCATACTTTGCCTGTTCACTTCTGTCAATGTAATTCTAACTACTGACTTTGAGTTTTGCAAGTTTCCTTTTCACATAACTGGTAAGCAAAGATAGGATGAAGAAAAAGTAGGAAAATGAGTTAACGTTTATGTGCTGCCAGCAGCACTTTTAACTATGTCATCAGAATAAAAAGCTCTCAAAGTCACTATTTATCCCTCTGCATCAACTGACTTGGTAAAGTTGTATTTGAGTATAAAGGACACTTCATAATAAAAGGATTGATGCTTAATTATTTCAATTTCAAGAATGTCTTTAACCTGGGGAAAACTGAGACATTCAAAACCTTACCAGATACAATCTTGGACAACCTGCTCTAATTCATCTTCCCTGAGCAAGGTTGTTAGACTCAAGAGAGATCTCAAGAGGTCCCTTCCAACTTAAACTATACTGTGAAAATGGAGGAAGACTGATGCCCTAATTACTGCTCTTCACCCAGTGTTTCTGCTTCAGTTGAGTTTTAGAAAGATACAAAACTCTACAGCAGTTCAAAAGCATAAATGCACCAGAGCAGTCAGGAAAACCGGTTCTTCTATTCCATCACCAGTTACCACAGAAAGATGCTCTGATCACCTGAAAACCACATTAGAGAAAAAGATTTTACCTCAGAGCCCAAGCTCCCACTAGTACAAAAAAGGTGTAAAATTCTGGAGCTCAGCTGGTCTATGTAGTCAGAAATTCAAGAAAGTAAAACTATCTTAAAACAACTGGAGGAACACAGAGTCTTCAGGACAGGAATTAGTGTTTACAACAATCTAACATCAACTCAGGAAAAAAAAAAATCCCTTCCTTCTCAGGTTCTTCTGAAGTCCAGTAACAACTGGGACTAGCAAGATCCAGATCCCTTCCTGCCTTGTATCAGAAGTGCCAAAGGATAATACATCAAGATTCCTTCTGTTGATCAATCAGAGCATTACATGCACACTGCAGAACATCACGCATTCTTTCTTTTTTATTAAGGTTCCCTTACTAAAGCAGAAAATATTTCCAGCTGAAGTGTATGAATTGCCAGGATCTATAAAATATCCTTAATCTGAACACAAATACTGAACATCTAACACCATTTTTCTACCAACCCCAGAATGATACTAAATCATACTCACTGCTGTATTGCTGAGGTACTCCAAATTCCTGCAACCATTCTGTTAACGCCAGCTTCAGGGCCATTTGTGGGCTGTAGAGAACATCTGTTTCAATATCTTCATCACTCCCCTCATTTTCCAATTTAATCTGGATTGAAACTGTGCTGTCTTCAGTATCAGCTACAGAGACAAATTTTAAAAAGCTATTATGCAAGTTTAATTTTAAAAAGCAAAAATAAAAATCATGTCAGATGAAGCATACAGTAACTCATGGGCTTACTTTAAAAAAATGCCAAGTTACTAGAAAAAAAGGAAAATTACAGTCACCATCAATATCAACACAGAAACCAGACAACCAGGCATTCAGGGTCTCTTCTGATCTGAACTGCTTCTATTCCAATGAAATCATATCCATGGACACATGTCAAATTTGGGCATTAAATTTGCTTTCCAAAAGTGCTAATTACTTAACCACAGAAATCTCTCAAGACTAAGCAAGTCTTTGATACCACGTGCTACAGATATGCCCCAGGAAGTCTGTAAAGCAAGATCATTATCTTTCAGACAACTGCCATTTACTAAAGGGACAGAAAAAGCTAGGTGATCATAAGAAGAAAAAGTTGGTGAGGAAGAGATAAAGTCATTAAAAACACCAAGAACTGGTATGATTTATACGGTTAAGCATAGATCCAGCAAACAGCTATGCATACTTACTCATCACCACATCCTTTCTCACTCCATTCATGTTAGACTTGTACCAGGTCGCAAGCGTGTGAATGGCAACATAATTGGCTTCAAATTCACAGTTTGGATTGGTCAGAACGCCCTTTAGTCGAGGGATGAGTTCAGTTGACCGACCCTTGTAAGGCCCAAGAAAAAGCCTCTTTTGATCATAATCATTAGCATGAATGTTATCCCAGATAACTGGTGCTCTCCTAATGATCTTAGAAACTTCTTCAATGGATTCTACCGGAATGTCTTTGGATACAACTTTCGGACCTAAGCAGGAAACAGGACAGTCAGAGGGCTTTGCATATACTTAAGATTCAATCATCAAGTAGTTGGACAGTTTATTTTACTAAATACTTAGGAGAAAATATTTATCACCAAGAAAATAAAAGACATAAGTCATCAATCTTTACCTGTCCATAACACCTCAATTCCAGGGAGCAGCTTTTCTCCTACAGTCCGTAAATACGGTGACTGGGCAACATTTGGATAACAGAAAGTTCCACAGTACTCTGCACAGGAAAAGAGAATGTCACTGTTTTCAGAAGGATGCACATGTGTGACAACATACCCAATTGTGCCACGCACACATTGAGAAAATACCACCCTTTGAAATGAGAAACATCTATAAAATTAATGAAGTAAGGCCCAAAACTTTAAAGTATAAATAAAAAGGACATTATGAATGACATTTAGCATAAATATCAGAAGCAAAAAGTAGAGAATTACTTTAAATTGCTCAAATGTTAAAATTGGAAAAAATTCAAGTCCATAAATAGATGGCCATGTTACATCAGATCGTATCCAAGAGAATGAGAAAACCCCAAGACTCATTACAAAGTGCAAATACTTAAAAACATTAACATTGGAACATATGTCTCTAAAGTTAAGGTTTGCAACAGAACCAAGCTACTACAGTGTAAGAGGATAAACTAAAAATATTTTTTTTATAAATAAAGCAACTCAGTGACTAGGGAAGTGAGCAACTTTATTAAAAAAGGTAACCAGGGACAGCAGTAAGCAGAGACCACTTCTACTTTAAAAAAAAATCTTAGAAATTAACAACTTGCTAATTCAAGAAGCAAAGATTTCAGTTCAAGTTAAAAAAAAATATCTTCCTTTAGCCTAATTCTCAGTTCAAACTTCTTGAACTGTTCTATCAAGCTGCCTTTTTTGCTTGGCATTGAGCTTTTCAGAAATGTATAGATTTGGGAAAATCTTTGTATCCATTTGAATAATCAAACTTTTCTTGATAAGTCAATTTCTTCAATCAACCCTAAAATACTCCTTAAGGCAGTTATTAAATATTAAACCAGCTTTTCAAACAGTAAGATAACAGTCCCCCTCCTTCCAGCCTGAACCAAATGATTCTGCTCATTTTACCTGTAGGACAGAAAAGGAATGTGTCTGGTTCTCCTAGATATTGATAAATTTCATTTGTGATTGAGACTTGAGCATGAGCAAAAGAACTGAAAACTTCTTTGTCTGCTGCACACATGTTGTGATCGATATCATCAAACAGCAGTGCAAAAGATCTGCAGCCAAACTGAGAAACCTAATACAAGAGACAAAAGCAAAATATTTAATTTGTTAAATTATTATTGTTTCTTTTAAACAAACTGTAGAATTTTTAAATCTAATCTACCTTAAGGGGAACAGCTATTGGAATGGGGGATATAGTGGAGGCAAAACAGACTTTGGTTTCTATTCACAATGAATGCCTGTGTCTCACCCATAGCTCTGCTTCTCTCAAAGATTAGACCTTTAAAGACCTGCAATCTGTTCCAGTTTTAACCATCCAAAGCTGATCTCACAGGATGGACAGCTGGGAAAAAAGCTAATTCTGTAACAGCTCTTGGACAAAGGAGAGGAGTCAGTTAGGAGAACAAAGAAGCATGTCAGGTCTGCCTGCACAGGCATTTTTTGTGGGCAAGAGCTCTTGCTTTAGCAGTGCATCTTGGCTTCAAGACTCCGAAATACTCTGAAGACAAAAACAGCCTTCAGCATCCAATACAATATGAGAATTTTTTTTTTTAATCTAAGTTATCACTGGCTACTTCTGCAATGCAACCTGAACACATCCACGGGAATCATTCAGAGACACCCAACCTAACAGCAGTGTTGAAAAAGTTCAAGAGGCTGGTGAAAAGCTGCAAGAGTGAGCAGGGTATTGGAGCTTCCAAATGAAGCAGCACTGCAATTGTGCTGAGTTTGTGTCACCCTTACCTGGTCCAGCTTACGTTTCAATGTGGATACCTCTTTAGGATTGGAGAAAGTGATGTCAAGCCCAGGTGAGATTGCATAGATGAATTCTATTTCGTGTTCTCGTGCAGCTGATATTAGAGTCATTAGCTGCTCTGGAAATCAAATTAAAATATTTCAGAAGGACTCAACAGTTAAAAAAAATTCTCAGGTGCCATTTAAAGTATATTATAAAGTGCAGATGCCTCTTCTATCATAATTAGAAAAAAAATTACTGGAATTTCTTGAAACTAACACAGCAAAGAACACCAAAATGTTTGGAAGAGTTTTCAGCAATTATGCCAAAAGGAATACAACAACAGTCCTTGTATTCTCATTTTCCATGTTAAAAATTCTATAAATATTTTTTAAATTCTCTATCTCAGTGCTGTGAGACAAATATGGATGTAGACTGTTTCCACAGTATGTACATCAACAATTCTAGAATTATTACTCACTTTTTCCACACATACTAACAGACAATTTATTGCAGTAATATCACCCCATGTGACAGTGGTTCACATACTACTCATAGGACTGAAGCTTAGGCACATGAAAAAGTGAAGTTTAACATCACTGTGCAGAAGTAGATGCTTTAAGAAACAAACTTGCAATTGAATCTTTCATAGAATGAATAAAGATAATTATTTTCAGCATATTTAACCATCTTTGCTGTTATTGGCTATTACCTTGCAGTATCCTTTAGATTATTTTTCTGCAGTGATTCAAAGAGGCCTTCAAGAAGGATTGTTTAATTCCAAGAGCATAATTTTTCCACTCACTCAAGGAAAACTATAATCCCCTCAGTCTAATAAAGCATCATAAATCCCATAAATGCCAGAGGTGGATGAAACAACTCACACTAGCATGTTCTGACTAGCTGGTCAAGAGCTGTTTTTCTAACAGGCACTCTTTTCATTGAGACAAGGACTCACATCACATAAAATCACATAAAAGGACATGCTATGTGCTCATCAATCTTTTTTCCCTTTTCTGAAGCAAATAATTTCTACTTCAAAATATGGCCCAGGTGTTTAAGAGCCTTAAGAGGAATAAGTCTAAGCAACCTTTTCCTTGACAAAAAGTAAATCTTGTAAGACAAAGCCTTAAAAGCAGTTTCAGAAATCATCTGCAGTTATAGTTAAAAGAAGTAAATCCATGCTTGTTCCAAAGCTCCAATAAACACACTTGCAGGGTATTAAAAAGACGTCTCCAGTCACCTTTGGTAAAGGCTACTGTGATTAAACACACACAAGTATATACAGCAATAACCAATTCATTCAGAAATCTACTTAGAGAAAACACAGAGGAGAAATAAAAGCAATTACCTGCTTCCTCCACAGAGTACATTTCTCGCCAAAACATCCTGTGCTTGTAGTCATCCTTTGGAGCATACAGGTATGTATTCAGTCCCCACTTCTGAAGCCTACAAACACAGGAACAAAGCCTTTAAATAGCCTGCAAATGCAGGAAATATGTGTTTTACTTCATCTTCTTCTTTTACCTGATCTAAATTTTTTTTTGTTTACTGAACGTTGCATTATACTATAAGTCACAAAACTTTAAGCACAAATTATATTGGACAAATTTGGTTCATGCAAGATGAAAAGGTGAATACAAATCCCCAAGAATACAGACATTAGGCAGAAAGTTGCTCTAGGTTAGAACAATAATTCTTTCCAGGCTTAAGTGGAAGATTATGATTACATTCCGATGGAATGTGCTGCAGTAAGAGGAAACATGACTTGCCTTCTAAAAAGTTCTTTCCTCTGCTCCATCACCCAAGGTCTTCCATAAAATCCTATGGGCAACAACATTAGAATTATCCAGTTAGATTATGCTTGCTCCATGAAACTTTGTATTACAACCCACCATTTTCTTCCTCTTTTGCTACATTTGTCAAAAAGCTTCCCAAAGCAGAAAGCGAAAAAAATAGTTAGCATTAGGAAAGTGTAATAACCTAAACTGATCTAAATTTAAAATGCAATTATAACTTGTTTTATTTCTTATGACCTAAGGTCTTATAATTTTGGCCACTGAAGCAATTAATTTTCAGAATACAAACTGTGTTCCTAAGCATATGCCCTTGACAAGTCAAGTCAACATTATTATAGCAGCAGACTGAACAGTTATAACCTAATTAAACTACCACTCCAGACACCTACAAAATAGATTTGATTTTAAGGTGAACACTGAAGACACTTGAAAATATTTACCAACTCAAAAATGCTTAACTGGTGGTACAGACTAGAATTTATACACACGGAATATATAAATACATACTGGGGGAGAGGACGTGTAATTAAAAAAAATGTGCATATCAATAAAATGCTTAGGATTTAATTTCTTTTATTTTGTTTAACAGGCTTCAAAAATAAGTTGAAAACTGATATCCTACTTTACCATTTCCACAGTTTACAAGCTATGTCTGTGAATAATCATACATAAAAGCATCTACACAAGTGATTTTAGAGTAGAGTGTATTGCAAGTCATACAATTCCATGGAAATTGCAACTGCTTCTGACTTTAAATCTAATCTTTTGATTCTAGAAACATAATACTTTAAAAAAGCACTCTCAATGCACTCTTAGTCAAGTCAACTCGGACTTATGTGCAAACAGTTCAACCACAAGTGGGCACTTCAAAACAAAGCTTCAGCCTGCAGTCTGTGCAAAGACTAGAGACTAAAATAACATGAAATTTAATAAGCTCTTATTTTCAAACAGCATGGCCACTCAGTGATGAATGATACTACTAATACACAAAGCTCACAAGTCCCCATAGAACACCAGTTCAAAAGGTAAACAGTATCTTCATTTCCAAAGCTATTCACCCTTGTAAATCTGTAAATATTCAGTCTCATTGAGGTCAAAACCACCCTTCTACCTTTCTAAACTCCAAACTGATGCAACTGAAGGCATTTTTTATATATTTGTATTTCAGTTACATGTTAAGTCTACAATGCTCTTTTAAGAAGCTTAAAGCAAGAAGCTCAAGTTTTAAGAATTACTCTCTCAAAGAGTGATCTCAAACTGCCTGGCACCACAACGTGGCAAAACTGAGCAACTACGTATCCTCACAACTGCCAGTGGCAACACAGAACAACGAGAGAGTTGAGAGGCCTGAAAACCTCCCAGTTTACCTCACCCAGAAAGAATTTCTTATTTTCACTTCATTTTCCTAACTCTGACTGATGCTGCTCTGAGGAAGCTCAAGAACCCACAAGAGAAGTGAAATCCTGTGAGACCTAATGAATATCCCCTATGCCTCATAACTCGTTCACTATGCTTTTCCTTTACTTATGATACTACTTTTTCAGATCTACAAGCCTAAAACAGAGTATGGCCTCCTATAAAAAGAAAGAAAATCAGTAACCAAAACCTAATTAAATAAGGCTGAACAGAACTGGCTAATCTGAAGCGATACTTTTTCATCTGTCACCACATTTCTTAGGTTACTACTGTCACCAGCTGATGACAATTCTGGGATCTTTCTGTCCAACTAAAAAAAATTGACCTGGTTTTGTATTACTCCCTCAGGACTGTGTGTCAGGTTAATACAAAGTCAACAGATCTTGCCAAAATACCTCATCCCATTACCATGCTCTCCATCACTAAAAGCCAGGACATCCTAGAGGCAGTGCACCAAAGCTTTGCATTCAGCAATCTCTTAGACCTTATTACTCTGCAAAACAGTGAATTTAGTAAGTGACATAAGCTCTTCACATTCTTGGAGTGCATACCCAGTATTTGGCCAACTGCCCTCTGCCTCTTCTACCAAAGATCCAAATTCTCCATGTCACTGCTTTAATCTCACTATACCTTAGTCTGTGTTAACTACTACACTATTAAGTATTTATCTACACTTCTGAAGTTAATTCCTGTTTTTCTCTTAACTCTATAATTCCCTTGAGTCACTAATGAGGCAGATGTTTTCACTTACTACCGTTTACCTCATTTACCACAAGTTTGCCTTTCTGTTGGTGGCAGTTTTTTGTTTGCCTTTTTTTTTTAAACGCTCCCCTATTCCTTTTTTTCCCTGTACACATATTATTGTTAGATTGGTAACTCCTAACCACTGTTTGACGGCTTCATGGGGCAGAGGCCATTTTCTTGCTTTGTTTTGCACACAAGAACACCTGCAACAAAATATATACTGAGGCAACCAACAATGTCACTAACATGACAAGAAAAATTATTATGGTATTCTCAGTGGTTCCGACAGAAACCTGGATGAACAAGTGATGTTCCAGGTGTATCTGCAGGAACATGAGAAAGCATGCTGTTACAATCTGTGTTTCTCTTCACTTTTACTTGTCTCCAGTGCCTTCAATTTGGCATCTACCTTCACAGATGTCTTGGGGTGAGTCTTAAGTCTATTAGCAAAATATAGGCATTTTTCTCCACACTGACTGTATTTAAACCCTACCAAGTGCTAAAAAGAAAGGCATCAACTGGGCCTAATTTACCTCTCAAAGTGATATTTACAGAAGCCAAATGGTCTTTTAATTTAAGATATGAACAGAAAACAGTCTGCAAAGCAATGCAGGTACTGACTTGAATAAACTGCCTGTTCCCCTCTCCATTCCATCTGTTAATCATTTTGTTTTCCTACTGGAAAATCATTATAGGTAAAGAAATAATAAGAGATCATAGGAAATAAACAATTTTAACCCAACTGTTACGCTGGGAATAAATCACTTTTCCTGGTGGCTTTAAACCTTAAACTTTTCACCTTAATTGATCTGTCAAAAATGCATTAATGAGAATTGCAAAAAGTCGCTTTATTTTGCAGCTTCAGCAACAATTTAAACCTTTTAATGCAGCAACTATGCTAAAAGACAGAGCACTATCCTACAATTAAAACGATAAGCTATGACACTTTAGAGAACAAGGTACATCTAATATTAATTACAGAGCAGATATCTACGGAATCACCTATTCCCTACTCAGGACTGAATGCGACTCTCTGGCGTGCAGGAAGGGCACGTACAGCCGGGATAATCGCGCGGTAGCTCTGCTCTCTCCTGCTTCGCCCTTTAGACTCGTTAGAGCAAGCGAGCCCCAGCGCTGCCCCAGCCTCTCTGAGGAATCACCGGCGCGCTGGGGTGCCCGGGCTGCCCTCGCCCCGCCGCACGGCTGCCATCAAAGGGCGCTCCCCGCTCCAGCACAAGCCCCGGGGGCAGAAGCCCCGCCCGGGAGCCGCGGCTCCTCCCCAGCCTGGCAGCGTCCCGGCCAAGAACCACACGGCACCTCCCCGCCGAGCGGGCTCCTCCGGGCGGGGGAGGAGAGCCGGGGAAGCAAAGCCAGCCGGGACCAGCCCACCCCCGGCCTCCCGCGGATCCCGAACCCCCCCGTTCTCCCGCACCCCTTTTCTCCCAGGGGAGACCCCCTCCGAGAGCTCTCACCTTCGACGACTCCGCAGAGGAAGCGGCGGGAGCCCAGCGCGGTCTCCGTCTCGGTGTCGGTCTCCTCACCCCCCGGGACCGGCCCTGCGGTGGCGCCCGGCGGCTCTAAGGGGGCGCCGGGCACCCCGGCCGGGTTGGGGCTGCCCTGGGGCTCCTCCAGCGCCGCCTGCCCCTCCTTCTGCACCATCCTGCCGCCCGCCGCCAGCGCCGCCGCTCGCCGGGCCGGGCCGAGC
>VZRO01008014.1:10279-29331 GCA_013397915.1 Daphoenositta chrysoptera | reverse complement strand
CCGCCGGGGCTGCTGCGGGGGGAGAGCTCCGGCCCGCCCGGCACGGCACGGCACGGCACGGCCGATGACACGCTTCGAGGTGTTTCCATGCCTGGAACAGGCCACGGGAATGCTGAAGGGTGGTATCAGTAGATCCCAGGAGGCCCCACAGCACCTCTCCAGGGAGAAGCTGCAGCCGCATGGAGCACGAGGCAGGGACGCCAGGGCTGAGAAGATGAGCTCTCCTGTGGCTATGGGGAGAGGCCGGCAGGGTGATCCTGCCAGCCTTCCCAGCACTGGGGAGGCCGCAGCAGGTACCAGCCAACAAGAAACAAGTTAGCAGAGAGCTGCCGAAAAGCCCGGCTCATGAGGATAGACTGGAGAACGCCTGCAGACATCAGGGCAGACACGTCACGTTTCCGCTTATTCCCACCGATGACAGCTCGGGCATGACAAGAAACCGAAGACGGTTTTGTTTCCAGCACCGTCAATATCCGTGCTCAGGAAGCTGCAGCAGAGCCCCTGGCCAAGGAGCATCTCTAGTTACCACCATCTTCAGGCCAAAGCTTTCAAAGAGCAAAAATAGAAATTGCACAGATACCCTAAATAGTAAGCAGCTAAGTTGTATTGATACACGACCAGACTTTACAGAGGGGTTAGACAGGAGAAATGCACAGAATCTGGGTGGGGAACACACAGGGCTTTCATACACTGCAGAGCTGGGCGGTGACTACAGGGTCACCAAGGACCCTGAAAGGGTGCTCATATCTCTGATCATGCCAAAATAATCCTGCAATAATAGTTCTCCCAGTGTTGGAATCTCATCTTTTTACAAAATGCTTGTGTTTCTAGGCAGTATTCAGGGTGCTGGAGTGAATCAGTGCCCCAGGCTGCATCAGCTGCCTCATCTGGTTGCTCAGCTGTTTTACCACATAGCTACTAATAATTTTTCCTCTGAAAGCTGGGGAAAACTTGGCTGGAAACAACACAAGGCTGCCCTTTTCCAAGGATCCATCAGCTCTGATTTCTGTTCTCGTCATAGACCAAATGACTTGGCTGTTACCCACCCTTAAATGCCCCTCCTACGAACAAGGGTCATCCAAGCCCTGGCTCACCCAGAAGCTTCTCACAGCAAGCTGATGGCACACCTGAAGGGGCTGATCCAGGCCTCCCTGCCCTCGGCCCCTTCCTGAGGGCCTGTTTGGGGGAGAGCTAAACAGATTATTTTGGACTCCCAGAGATNATAGCTGCAATCCCTGCACAAACCTTTTCCCATTTGGTGTGAAAAGGCTACGGCAGCATTTGAAGGCCGAGCCCTACAGCGCTGTTTTTCCCATTGTCACCTCAGCCTCTTTCCTGCCCTCCACCCTGGGGATAAGGACCCAAGGGATCCCATCAGTGGCTCACAGCATCCCTGTGCCACAAGAGGGCACATGAAGCCCTTGGATGTCATTGCCCAAAATAGCGACCAGCCAAACAGAGCTCAGGGGATAGGATATACTGGGAAAAGTGGGTTAGAGGGGAAAACATGCTCAGGCCCATTCATACTGCCATACACAGCCCTGGGCGATGGCCAGCAGCCCAAAAAGGTCCCTGGAGAGTCAGAGGCTTTGGAAGGATCAGACTTGCTGCTTACCCAGTCCCACAATGGTAACTCCCCCCAGGGCTGGAGCCCATCCTTTTAAGATGTTTGGTCTCCAGGCAATCTTTGCATTGAGCTTTCAGTTCCTGGACCACAGACTGCTTAATGCTGGACCATTTTGCTGTCCCACATCAGGTCTATTGCTCTCTCATTCTGCTGCTTTCTTATTTACATGACTGTTTTACTTCATTTTTCCCAGTTCTCAATGCTGGACTTTTCCAACAACCAGTGATTGCCCATCAGTTCATGTCCCTAAGAAAAAACCCTTCCTCAAGGTGGCAGGTGACCATGTTCCTGTCAGCCTTAAATACTACATCCTAACAAGGGCCACCTGGTCCCAAGCTTGGGTTCACCCAGCAGCATCTGAGAGAAGCTGAAAACACATCTGGCAGCCTTACTCCTGAAACATGACACACTTGATGTAAGAGCTTTTTAACCTTAACACCTACAGCCTCTTAGCAGGGGAAGGTCTGTATTTACAGGGCCACCAATGGCATGGCCAAGCTCGGCGTGCACCCTGTACCCCGTGCAACCTCCCAGAGCGCCCATGCAGAGCACCCTGCAGCTACAGCACCCCAAAAAGGATGCCAACCCTCTGCAGAGACCCCTCGTTTTCCCTCCCCTCCCATCCCAGGCAGCTGACAGATGCAAAGACATAACGGTGGTGTGCATAGCGATTGTGGTTAGATTTTATTGGTTTTTTGTTGATTTTTTTTTGTTGTTTTGTTTTGTTTTTTAACTCATATAATTGTTATAATACAAAATATACAGACTGGAGATGCCAAGCAGGTTGTGGGTCACCATGCCCTGGGGCAGGGGGTCACACCATGCGACCTACAGCGTGAGGGAGGAGGTGGCATGTGGTCCACGTGGCAGGGGACAGTGGGTACCCCAGAGAGCCTGGGAGGAGGAAGAACAGGGCCGAAGAGATGGAGGCACAAGGCCCTCCCACCCTTAGGAGAATGCAAGTGGGAGCTCAGCCCCACAGCAAACCCAGGAACAGGTCTGTGAGATGAACAGTGTGTTGAAGGAACCTAAAAAACACATCATGTCTGCGAGATGAATATGTGTCGCATGAGCCTAAAAAACACATTGTATCTGCAAGGGCTGGGACAGGGACGGTCCCCCTGGGAAGCAGCCCTGTAGCTTTGGCTCAGAGCCCCAGGGGTTAAATTCTAATGTCTCCAACCCCAGGGGCTCAGCCTGGGTCTGATCCCAGATCCCAGACGCTGCAGCTCAGGCCAGCCCAAACCACCTCTGGCCAAGGATACCAAAAGTGGAGCCACAGTCGGGGGCTGCCAGGGCTGGGTACCTTCCCAGGGCCTGTGAGGGGCCTCTGGCGTTGGCACGGGATCATGAGCCCAGGGGCATCACTCTCCCAGCTATGACTTGGAGTGGAATGTGGGCAGGACAGGCCTGCCTGCACACACCCAGCTCCAAGGAGCTGGTGGTGACAAAGACATCCAGGGTCCCCATCCCCAAAGCTCCAAAGCAGGCTCACTCATGGCCATGCTAGGGAAAGGAAATGAGCCCCCTGCCCCAAGGTGACCCTCCAGCCTGCCAGTAGCATGGCAGTGGCTCCTGTCTAACCCCAGCCTCGACCTTCTCCTCTAGGAGATGCCAGCTCAGCCACATCACCAGCACAGGGCTGTGCCTGTGGGGACACCTCTCTGCCTCATTGCTCATTCCCCAGTCCCCTGGGTAGCAGGTGGGCTGGGATGGGCCAGGGCACAGGAGCAGGGCAAGGTCAGCAGCAAATTATGCCAGGAGCACAGCTGTGAGCCCTGTGGGGACAGAATGGCCACCAGACACCAGCCCACCTCCCTCCTCCACCTGTCCCCCACACCCTGGCTGTCATGTCCTCAGGAAGGGTTGGAAAGGGTGTCTCTCCCCTGGAGCCTCAAAGTGGATCCCTGGGGTCCCTCTGTGCCAGCACCCCAAACCTGAGGGACAGGGGCTGAGGGTGCAGCTCTCCCAGCCTTGCATCCTCCATCCTGGGGGACAAGTGCCACAAGAAGTCACCTCGGGGTCCCTTTAGCCTCCCCTTTCCCCCTGTCAGGACGAGCCTCCTAACTGGGATCCCTGGGATCAGGGGGATGCTCCCCACAGCTCACGCAGCAATGAACCCCAAGGGCTCACGTGGCTGCCTGTTGCAGGCACGGCCCCCCTGCCCACCCACCGGCCCAGTGTCAGGACAGGGAGGGTGGCCGGTGGCTCACAGTGAACACGCCGGACACGCTCCCCACAGCAGGGCACAGCCAGGGCAGGGGAGGAAGCCGAGGCACTGGCTCCCATTGCAAGATTTTATTGGTTTCTAGACAGTGTCGCTGGAGGGTTTGGGCTGGAGCCGGGACTGGGGGCTCCTGGAGGTGGGGAGGATCAGGGTAGGGGAGCTGTGGCTGCACAGGGTGGTGTGCACGGGGAAAACCTCTATTGCAGCCCAAGGCTGCATCTTTTCCACCAGGATTAGGTGCAGGGAGGTCCATCCAGGTGAAATGCTCATCCTGTGCCAGCCATGCCCATACTCCAACATCTGGGAGCACCTGCTTGGGATCCCCCGAGGAAAGCACAGCTGGGCCAGGGGAAAGGGAAGATTTCGGCGCCGACTGCATCTCAGGGGAGGAAGGCCCCTTTCCATGGGGGTGTCTGTGCAGCCGGAGGAGGGGAGTCTCAAAGGAAAAGTCAAGAGAGAGAAGAAGGTTCTGGGCCCAGTGTCAGGAGAGCTCGTCTGGAGGCAGGTCCGGGAGCTAAATCACGCTGTCGAAGAGCTGCATGGATCGCATGATGTTCTCGTCCTGTCGGGAGCAGGTGGGAAGCGGGCAAGTTGGGCACAGAACAGCAATCTGGGCAGCTCCCCCAAACCTGGCTTTACCCTCATGGCAGCTCTGACACATGGGACAAGAGCCCCAGGGATTCCAGGCAGTTTCCAAGCCCTGCTGGGATCCATAGCTAGATCCCAGACTATGGGGGTGCTGGCATGGGTACAGCTCCCAAAGCAGAGCTCCAGCCTTGCCCCTGGGAGCCCTGGCTTCACCCACTCTCTGCAGGAAGGAAGCAGGAGGGACAAAGGTCCCCAAGGAAGAGGGTGGTGACTTAGCTCAGAGAAGAGGTGCTGGTGACTTTACCTTCTGGCAGGACTCCAGGAACTCCTCGATTGTCACCACGCCGTCCTTATTCCGGTCCATTTTCTGCAGACAAGCACAGCACAGGGGGCATAGCAGGGACAGTCCCAGCCCCAGGGAGAACCTGGTACCCCCTTCCCAGCTCCCACAGGGACTGAACACAGTGCACCCCTGGCCCCAGGTATGCCCAGGCACCAACAGGACCAGCACAGCCCTGCTTCATCCCCAGAGTGGGGTGTTTTCTACTGCACCCACAGCAGCTCTGTGCTGGAGCTCTGCTTCCCGGGAAGTTCTCAGCTCACCTGGAAGAAGTTCTCCACGTGCTCCCGGGGCGCTTCCTCCCGCATGGCCGGGTAGGTGTATTTGCCCATCATGTCGTAGATGGACTTCATGATGTCCAGCATTTCCTGATGGGAAGGGGAGCAGGGTTGCAGTGTCAACTGCAGTTCAGCTCTGCCTCCGCCTGGTCCCCAGCCCACACCTTTTTCTTGATGCTCCTGAAGGACCTATGGGGTGCTCAGGTGTGTTTCTGCTGGCTCTGTGCACAGTGTGGGGCCATGTGGGCACATGCATGTGTGATGGAGCCCCAAAGCTGAACACCACTCATCCACCCTCCACCCCAGAGTCACACCAGTGCCAGGAGGGATGTTTGCAAAGCTGAGCTCAAGTAAATATTGACCCCCTGAGCTCTCCTCCAGAGCTCAGCCAATACCTCTGAGTTCTGCCCTTGTCCCTGCCAGGTGGAGGGACCACTTCTGGGTACCCCAGAATTCTGGGGACCAGTCTGGACCCCCCCCATCCCACCTCTTTGGTGATGCAGCCATCTTTGTTCAGGTCATAGAGGTTGAAGGCCCAGTTCAGGCGATCGTCAATGGTGCCCCGCAGGATGGTGGACAGCCCAGACACAAAGTCCTGCAAGGATGGACAAGGCAGGCAAATGGGAGTTACAGCCACAAAGGGCCTCAGAGACACACAGGGTACAGCCCTGCTTGATTCTCCTGCAGAGAGGAACTCAGCCCCAAAGCCACTGTGCCCTAGGGCTGGGCTGACAAGGTGAAATGCTGGGTATCAAAAAGTCTGGGGAGAAAAAATTGCTTAATCCCATGCCTTTACCACACTACTCCCTGGGGTCACAGCAACCAAGAGGACAATGTGCATCATGATCTGCTGTTCAGCCAAGGCCTGAACAAGACCCAGTCATGGCTGTGTCTGCTGGTCTGGGTACCTACACAACCCTACCCAGAAAATACAGAAAGCCCTTTTTTTGCTGCTTTTCACTGGTTTTCTATTGCCTCTGGGAATTTAATAAACTCCACTAGACCTGCAAAGCTCTTCATCCATCTGCAACAGCAACGCTGCTGACCCCAGCCCTTGGTCCCTGGAGGGATGTGCACCCCTTGCCCCGCTGCACCCCATCACCCCCTCCTAGGCCACAGCTCACCTCGAAGCTGACAGAGCCATCATGGTCGGTGTCGAAGGCGTTGAAGAGGAAGGTGGCGTAGGTGCTGGAGTCTGCAGGGAGGCAGAGTGTGAGGGGGTGCTGTGTGACCCTCTGCCCCACGGAGGCACCCATGTGTATGGGCACAGGGACGGGGATGGGCACTCACCTCCTTGGGGGAAGAACTGTGAATAGATCTGCTTGAAGTTTTCTTCGTTGACAATGCCACTCGGGCACTCCTGCCAGGGCAAGGCCACAGTGTCACTGCCACATTGCAAAAAAGGGCTGAGCACCCCCTAAAACCCTGTGGCTCCCTTGCCTTGCCCCTCAGCCCTGTGCACCTGGTGGGGTGGCTAGAAGGGCTTCTTGGAGCCCTGATTTTTTGGGCTGCACCCCTCGCTGGAGGGGCTCTGAATCCCAGGCACCCAGGAAGGGGGCTCTCTGCACCCAAGGAGATGGAACACAGGATCAGGTCTCCCTACTGAGCTCCCTGCAGGTAAGATCAGTCTGTAGCCTTATATAAACTTCAACCCCAAGGTCCCAAAAACCTTCACAAACAAAGCACCACCCTGAGGTGAACACGGCAGCAGAGGTGGGGACTATCAGAGCTGGTCAAGGGGTACTCACATTCTTGAAGCCTCGGTACAGGACCTGCAGCTCTTTGCGGGTGAACTTGGTCTGTTCCTGGAGCTGCTCCAGCCCCTCGGGGCGGTGGCAGACGGTGGAGAGCTCAAACTCATCCTCAACACTGTCTGCAAGGAACCCAGGGGAAGAGAGGGTGGCTGAGGCCAGCACTGTCCTGCCCTGTCTTGTCATGCCAGGGGGCAGGAGAGGCACCTTGCACAGCGCACCCCGTCCTCTCACACCTGCCCAGGTTGACACGTTTTTTGGGTGGTCTGCTCAGGCAGAGCTGGGTCTATGCCAGCAGGGGACACTCATAGGCACCCTGCCTGCAGACCAGGGACTGACACTGGGCAACAACCCCCTCCACTACAGCCCAGGCCGGGCAGAAAAGAGGTGTGAAAACCCCCCAGTGCTGAAACCCTCCCTGCCTGCCCTTCTCCTCCCACCAGCACAGGCATCTGCCCTGTGGAGTTCAGACCCTTGAAGTCCTGCAGCACCAGGGCTCACATCCAGCAGAAGAGTTGCCTCTCAGAACCCCCAGCCCCAAATGCCCCCCCAGCCTTTCCAGATTCCATCCTGCCCGCTGTGCTCCCACATCCATCGATGGCTTCTCTCCACCATCTGCCAAGCTGCACAACCCCCTCCTGCAGCAACCAGCACCCCTAGACCCCACTCAGCCAAGAGGCACACACAGCCCCTCTGCACGGGATGGTTCAGACCCTGCCCCTCCATACTCACCTCTTCCCAGGGGGGATTGGCTTGCACTGAGGAGCTGGGAGAGATCCTGACCAGGGGCTTGGACTCACCAAGGGGCCAAGCACACCCAGTACAGGGGGTTAAGGGACTCTGCACTCACTCCCTGCTCAGCCTCTTTCATCCCCCCATCACACCTCCATCTCCAAACTGACCCTGCACTAAGAGAAACAAACCCCCCACCCCTTAAACCAGTGCTGGGAGGGCCCCGCTGCCCTGAGCCAGCTCCCAAGCGGCTCTTGCCGCTGTGCATCCCGTGGGAGCACCTCCAGGGAGACGAAGAGGGAGAAAACCAGTCTGTGAGCAGGTAAAGACAGAGGTGGGTGCAGAGCCCATGGGATCGGACCCCTCCAGGGCAGGGCTGATCCTGACAGCCAGGGCAGGGGAGAGGTGGAGGCGTCCCCTTCCCGCAGGCAGGGCCAGGGCGGAGAGCAGGCAGCAGCACCGCCGGGGACAAACACACACAAAGGCAAGAAGAAGCACTTGCTTTCACTGAGCGAGGGGATGGATTTGGGCCGGCAGCAGGGCAGCAGTTTGAGGAATCGCTGCTTCAGCGCTTTTTTAGTTTGGACTGGCGGGTTGCCTGGAAGAAAGAAGGAGTCACCAAGCAGAAGAAGAGTTAACAGAGCATCAGCCCCCGGTCCCGACGGGCAGCAGGGTTGGGCACCCGGCGTAGCGTGATCTGAGCGGAGGCAGCACATGCAGCGTGAGGCTGGAGGAGCAGGAAGGCGAAACCCAGCCCAGGCTCTGGTCGGCCTTCCTGCTCAATCCCAGGACAAATCCGGCACTGGAATATCCATCCTTGGGGAGGACGGGGGTAACCCTGCTAGGCTACCCACACCCAGCGGCTCTGTACACCCCCACCATGCCAGGGTGCGCTGAGATTCCCAGGAGCCCAGAGAGTCAGGAAATGGCAGGGCCAGACTCTGTCCTTTAGCCTTGAGGACAAATACCTTCTCCCCGGGGACCCGCCCCGAGGAGCCCTGCAGGGAGGCAGGGTAGGATGAAGCCCACGAAACAGCCTGTGGCTGAGCCAGGGCATTGCATCCTCCCCAAGCTCGGGCTGGGTTTGATCCTGCTGGCACCCAAGGGCTGAAGGCAAAGCATGCACCGGACCCCCGTGCAGCCCAGACTGCAGCATGCACCCCCACCCCAGTGCAGCACTGGGACCCGAGCCCAGGGACCTGCTTTGAGACAGCCAGAAGGGGAACGGGGCTCAGGGCTTTGCCTTGGCCAGGCTGCAGGGCTGGGCAAGGGACTCCCCACAGCAGCCTGGCCCATGGCCATTCCATCCAAGTCACCCTGCATTAATAGTAGGTCCCTTGACGGTACTGACCCCACTGCCACCCCCTGTTCCCCCATTTGGACCCCAGTGGTTTCACTCAGCCCCATCTCTCCCAGCTGGTGTTGCCCCATGGCTGCAGACCCCCTCCCTCCCTTCCCACAGTGCCTCAAGCCAGCAAACTCAGCGCAGGACTAACGCTGCAGGTAGGGAAAGGAGGAAGAGGAGGGGATGAAGGCCATGCTGGGCTCCAGCCTCCAAGGGGAGGCAGGCACCAGCATGGGGACAAATGGGATGAAAGGTGCAAAGTCCCTTTGAGGCTCTGGTTTGTCACTGCATTTGCTCCAAGCATCCTGTGCATCTGCAAGCAGCAGGTCACAACACCTATGCATCCTGAGCCCTGCTTTTGGAGTTGTTTCTCTAGGGTTCTAGCAGATAGCTGCCACAGAAGTCCTTTCTCAGCCTTGTGGGGCTAAGCTGAACCCCAGATGCCAGGAAAATGGTGTTGCACGGTACCCAGCTCAAGGACAGGGACATGGGTCTGCATCCAGCAGCCACTGCTAGGCAGGTTGGCCCCAAAGTGCCCACAGGCAGAACCTGGGAGCCTCTGATCTCACACCAAGGTGGCTCCATCATCCTGAGGGATGGAGAACAGCTCCAGGAGGTCGTGGTTCCAGCAGGACATCACACAAAGCCACCCAAAGAGGGAAAATTCTCCCCAGGGATGTGGCATCCACAGCAGGGTGACAGTGATGTGCAAACATATAGGGATGAACAAATGCAACTCCTGGCATTTGTCGCGGGGTGACAGGGCAAGGGTGAGGACCAGGATCTTGGCACTGGCAGAACAGCACAACCTGGCTCCTGTCTGCTCCAGGGTTTGCAGGCAGGCGAGGAAAGAGGATTTTCCTTCCTAGAAGTGGGCATCAGTTGTACATAAACCATGATTTTGTCCCAGCTACTCTTCCAGGGCCTTAATTTGCAGAGGGAAAGGGAAATTGCACCTTTCAGCCTTCCAAGGATGCTCTGGGGCCAGGTCCCTCCAGCAGAGCTGAGCTGTGGGAACAGACCCGGCAGGCAGAAGTATCCCCTTTGCTGAGAGGGAAGGGACAGGGTGGGCAGAGCAACACCCAGTGCCAGGGTGATGGACCCGGGAGGGAGCAGGGCAGGAGGGAAACCACACAGCGAGAGAGATGCAACAGAGAGTAAACTGTGGTTGGACTCACAGGGGCAGCAGGTATAGGCACGTGCAGTAGGTCAGGTCGGGTGCAAGTTACACTTTAGTTTGTTAAAAAGAAGGAAAAAGAAAAAAAAAAATAAAGAACATGGGCGTTTTCTCAAGGAGGAAACTGAAGGGGCCCCCATTCCAGGGTCCCCAGGGCAGGGGAGGGAGCACATTCAGCACATGCAGCTTAACAACAGGAGAGGGGTGACCAGGGCTGGGGTTTTGCTGTCCTGGCTTTAGTGAACACAAGGGCTCTGCTGGGTAGGACACACCCGCCTCTTTCTGTCCCCAGCATCCAAACCACAAGCAAGCCTGGGAGCTCTGCCTTGCTGGGAAACAGCTCTGCCCGAAGGTGAGGAGCAGAGCCCAGCCATGTGCTGCCACTCTGGACACAAGGGACACTGCAGCACGAAGCCCTGTCCCTGCCACAACAGCTCCTTTTCCAGATGCCGCTCTGCTCTCCACCCCTCTGCAAGGGCCATCCAGCGGCTGGCACAGAACAGAAAGGGCTGGCAGTGTTTTATCTGCGGCGGGAGGTCTGCCGGGTTAAGTGGCTTGTCACTTCCCATGCATCACTCCGCAGCTCGGCAGCTCCAAAACACACACAAACACACAACTGAGGCTGCATCCGTGAGCAGCACCAGGAGGGGAAGGGATTTCGCATCCCCACCTCCACACACTGTTGACATGAATCCCAAAGGCTGGCTCCAAAGGGACCTACAGTGAGTAGATCCCTGCCCCCAGCAATGATTGCCATCAGGATGGCCACGGACCACTTCGTATCGAGCCACCAGCAGCTGATGTGTCCTTGGGGGCTGGATCCAGCCAATGCCACCATGCTGAGGGTTACCTAGTGCTGGACTGACACCCCCTTCCCACGGAGGAGACAAGCCTGGGCTGCTCCATGGTGTCCCCAGAGGAAAAGCAGGAGACAGAGTCAGTCTGATGCATAACAATGTCCCTGTCCTCCCACAGAGCCACAGCCACCAGTGCCCTCACAGTGACAGCTGGCTGGGGGGATGAACCCACCCCCTCCATGGCACCCTCCTAGAAAAGACCCTACAATAACAAACCAACAGGCAGTGCCAAAACTCCCCCATCACTCTCAGTAACCTGTCAATAAATGCATGATCATGATGGGTGGAAAATGTGCATCCCACAACAAGACCCCCACAGTGTCCCCAGCCCAGCTGCTGGGCACAGCACCGTACTAGGAGGAGAGCAGAGCACCAGCAGCCCACCAGTTATGCAGCACTCACAGCCCCTGCTTGGCCCCGTGGGGCAACACTGGGTCACTTGGCAGGTCAGGAGGAGCTGTATCCCAAGGCTGATCTGAACCCAGCTGCCCCTAAAACCTGTGGCTGACAATCATCCCTGACAATCTTCCCAGCCACTCAGGGAAGTAGCCAGCCTCAGGCAGTGCCACCAACCACAGCTCTCTGGGGTCTGCAATGACAGTCAGCAGGAGCAAGAATGAGTCCCCCCAGCTGCCATGGGGAGGTCAGGATGTGTCCCACCAACAGCAGCTCTGCAAATGACCCTCATCAGTCAGCAGTGCAGAGCCAAGTGCAGCAAAGGTGCCAGACAGTCATCCATCAGAGGAATGAAATCAGAGCTGGCATCTCCCAGGGCCAAAGAGTCCCTGTCCTGGCGGTAGGACAGAGCTGGAAGCAGCAAAGCTGCCAAGCGAGCTGTGGTTCATGGGACAGCAGAGGCTCAGGACCAGGATATCCCCCAGCACCAGAGTGAGGAACAGCTGCACAACCCTTGTACTGAGCAGACCCCAGAGGGAGAAGGTAGGGCCATGGGCCAGAACGGGCCACAGAGCCAAAGGGAGAACACAGCAGTGCTGTCCCCATCCCCATCCCCAGCCAGTGACAGTGCTCCCAGATAGCCTGGCCATGCCCAAAGGAGATGTTGGAGGATAAAAGTTTCTTCAGGCCACACCATGAACAAAATGTTGTGAGCAGGGAATGGGACAGGATACACATCCCAAGGGACTCCCATTGACTCCCCAAATGGAGCAGACAAAGCAGCAGGACTGGGACAGCCATATGCATCACCCTGCTGCAAAACCCACACAGAGGGACACATCCTGCCCCCATCAGCACCTCCTCTGGCAGCAGGAACCAGCGCATCCAAGGTGCCAGAGGAGCTACCCATAAAAATGTCCCAGCAGAGCAGCAGCTCCTCTTGGCTGCCAGCAGCGTGTTCCACAAGGGAGCTGGTGCTCTGCATACCCATTACCCAGCTGCCATCCACACCCTCCACAGCAAGGCACAGGCACAAAGAGTGGATGTGCTTCAGCCACACCCCAGCTAGATCCCAGGCAGCTCAGGGACATCCTCCATCAGAAGGGGCTTGAAAGCACCTCCTGGGCACAGCACCTTCCTGTCCTCCCCTCCCTCTGCTCTACTACTAATTGCTCCTCTAAACATTCCTATCCACACATCCTCCCATTCCGAGATCTGGCTGCCCGAGGGGATGTGATCTGCAGTCCCTTCATCTCACATCATCCCCAGTGCCAGCAAGGAGGTGGAGGGGATGGAGGGAAACCAACCCCAAAACACATTCATGCAAAATCTGTTTGGCAGCCCTTCTCTGAGCTGGGACTGTCCATGGCACAGTCGAGGAAGGCAGCCAAAGGAAACAAAGCGTCAGCACCATGCAGCTCCCTGCGCTCCCACCCTCACCAGGCACACCCAACAGGTCGTGTATCCATTGCTCTGACATATTTTGGGTCCTCTTCTTCGGCCACATCCAGCCCTATCATCAGTACCCACTTGCCAATCCAGGAAGCACGATGCCCACAGCATCCTCCTCCTTCCCCAGCCCTGGCACAGCCCCACAGGGAGGGCACAAGGGCTCTATGCTCTTTCCCCATGTTTCCCCCATAGCCACCTATTCCTATAGCAGTGGGAAAGCTCTGCCCTGCATGGTGCTGCACCCCACATCCATGTCTCTTTTCTCCCAGCTCACACTTCTCTCCCCAGCCCCAGTTGCCTGCAGTCCTTTTCCCCATCATCTGACAAAGCCCAGCCCTCTGCATCCCATTGCCCCGAGACTCCAGTAGCCCAGACAGTCCCCATCCCCCAGCACCCCGCACATCACTGCATCCCAGTGCCTCAAGACCCAGATATCCCCCCCACAATGCTCCCAGACACTCTAAATTTCTAGCATCCTGCACCCAATCCCACACATTCCAATGTCCACAAATATTCCCACACGATACCCTAACGCTCTGAAACACCCCCAGACACCCTCACTTTCCCAGTTCCTTACACTCTAATGCTGCCAGACACTCCAATGCCTCCTCAAAAAGCCCTAAACCACACTAATCCTTCAAAAACTCCCCTTAGCACCCTGCAGCCCTTGGGATAGGAGGAGTACCTCCACCACAACATCCCCATCTCGTTACAACCCCATCCCCATCCCTGTCCCCATCCCACCTCCCCTGGTCAGGTCGATGATGCCCAGGGCATGCAGTATCTTGAGGCTGGAGCAGAGCAGCAGGATGATGCCCACCGTTTGCAGCCCCTGCAGGTCCCAGGGCGCCTCAGCCGCCATTCCCCGGACACACAGCCCCAGCCGGCAGCTGCTCTGGCAGCACCAGACCCAGCAACGCAGGAGAGGGGAGGGCAGGGGAGGAGAGACCTGCCTTGGCCCTCCCTCTTCGTGCCCCAGCACCCTCTGGGGTCCCTCGGGTAACCCAGGCTGCAGAGAAGGAGAGCCCACAAAACTGCCCAAGGGACTGAGGGGTCAGCTCTCCCCCAGGGCACCCCTGCACTACACAGCCAGGCACAGGCACAGGCAAAGGGGTGCAGAACTGGCGCCAGGGGTGCACAGAGGTGGAGGAGGCTCAGCCGCACTGACTTCCACCCCAACAGCAGCTCGTGGTGGCACTGGAGCTGAGCAGTCTGCAGGGACCCTCGAGCTCATCACACGCTACTGGGATACTGCTGCTGCCAGCCCAGGGACCGGCTCTGCCTAGGAAATGCCCTCTGCCCCATCACAAACCACCAAACCTTCCCCCCGACAGTGTCCCCACCTTGCATGGCACGAGTTCCCTGCCTTGGAGCTCAGCCTTGTCCGCTGATCACCTCCACAGACATCTGTAACCCCCATCTCCTCCCTCTTCCTCTGCATCTCTGCACCAGCAAGTCAGTCACAGCCACGGCTGGGGGCTGCCAGCCCTGGGTACCTTGCTTGCTGCTGGAGAGAAATGTGCTCCACAGGGTGCAAATGTGCTCCACAGGGTGCTGCCTGCAGGGAGGGCAGCACATCAGGGACAGTCAGGGTGGGTGCTCCCCACAGCCCACCCAAAGTCCTGCTTTGAGGGCAGCAGGACAGACTCCAGCCTGGCAACAGTGGTTATTAGAAAGTCTCTCTCTGACAGCTGTCTATGCACCTCTCACCTAAGAGCTGCTTCTGACAAAGCCACCTCCTGCCCCAGCAGTACAACAAACCCTAGGGCAGGCACCCATGGGGAATGAAACATTTTCCTGTATCCCTGGGAGGGGACGCTGCAGCCAAGCATGGATGGCACATCAGACGTCCTGCTACCTGCACTCCGGGGACCATGGGCTCCATACTCCCTAGCGCCCAGTCCAGGGCACTTCTATTCCCACCTGTGCCCAGTCCTGGGGTCTAATCCTGCCCCTCACAGGGGAGAGGTGAAGGAGACCCCACTGAGCTCCCAGAGCACCCTGCAGCCCAACACAATCCTGCACTAGAGAGTGCCAGCTTCTCCCACTGGACTTAAAGGTTTCACCCTCCACCAACAGAGCAGGACTATAAAGAAGGGCTGTCCCAATAGGCTCCTTTGCTCTCTAAGTTTCTTGCTTTTTCTCTGGCCTGTGATTTTCTCACCTCACTGGGGCTGAGTGATCTCCTGCCCCTCCATCTGGCAGCTCAGAGCCCATCCTGGGACAGAGTGGGGGCCCTGCTCCATGTCCAGCTGGGTCCCCTTGCTCCCCTCTCCAGGCACATCAGCAACAGTAAGAGCAAATCAGGCCAGAGGGAATTGGAAAGGAAGCAATGTGAAAAGTGATTAACACAAGGCCGGAGGGAGAAGAGATTCAACAAGCTAATTAGGTCTGGCTGGGCTGAGCAGGACGTGTCACCAGGCAGCAGCAGAGGCACAGGGTGCACTACAGGTACTGCAGACCTTGGGGAGCTCGGGGCTGCTGGGAGAGCCAACACACCCTGCCCAGCCCTAGAGTCAGCTGGGAAACCTGCTAGCCCTTGGAAAGGCGAGGGTTAAATCCACTGCACATGGGGAAATCTCTGGTGCAACCCAGCCCAGGGAACCACAAACTCCAACCTGGAGTGCCTGCAGCTGTCCTGGGCCAGATTTCGATGCTCCACCCCCTGCAGCAAGCTCACCTTGACCTCTGGTGTCTGTCAAACCCACCAGGCTGGATGGTGCCCTGAGCCCAGGGACCAAAGCATCACACCCCGAAGGGCCAGTCCCTCCTGCAGCCGAGACGCAGCACTCCTGCCAAAGAGGTTCCTGGAAAGCAGGAGGAATCAGGGCTTGGCACGGGACTTTGCTCTCACCAGCACCTTGGGGATGCTTGCTTTCTCCCCTCTCCAGAGGGACCCTCACGCTGAGCCAGCCGTGAGGAGGTGTCCACACTGCTCACTGCCACCACCCTCCTGCCTGGCACCTTCTGGGGTGCCAGTGGCACCCAGGCATGATGCTGCTCCCTCCTGTTTCTCCCCAGATTCTGGAAGGGTTTGGCACCCTCTCAGCCCTGCTTCTCTCTCCGTATCCTGAGCTCTGCGGCAGCAGCAGCGGCCCCCAGGGAAGGCAGAGGCCAGCACACCCCATGTTGGGGGCTCTCCAAGACACCCCCAATCCTGCCTGCCCCCCAGCACCTACTCTGAACAGCCAAGGCAGGAACAGCCCCGGGCAGGCACCAATTATCCTGCCGACAGCAATCTGCAACTTCATTCAATATTAATCTGTGGCTGGGCTACACGGGTGGCTCTCCCGCCTTTTCCCTCCCGCCATCCCTCCTCCCAGCCAGGACCGATTGCTCTGTGCTGAATTATTGATGCTGCACTTCAAGAGGCAAAATTGATAGGGTTTCTCTCCACCTGCCCCATCCTGAGCACTTGGCCAAGGCAGGCTCTCGGCAGGGGTCTGAGAGCCTCCTGCATGGGTCTGCCAGGAGATGCTCAGGGCTGGGGACAGGCACGATGGCACAGAGCAGAGGTGGGGTGACACAGTCCATCATTGATTATCCAGCTAGTAAACAACGTCAGTTCCAGCATTGATCACCCTGAAGATCCTGGAACACAGTGCACTCATGAGAGAGGTTCCAATGCTGCTGCCAGACAGTGGCTGTGCCCATGCCACCAAGCCTGTGGCAGGGTCCGGGGGGGTACAGTGCCAAGCAGGCAGGACAAGGGGTTGCAGACAGCCAGCACTGCTGTCCAAGCCCTTTCTCAGGGTAGTGCCAGCTCCAAATGAAAGAGTGGATGCTTGGGGTCTCATCCAGCTGAGTCTGGGAACCCAGCAAGCCTGGAATTCCCCCAGCATCTTGTTGCAAGATGCTCCCACTGAACCATTCCCCGAGCTTAGAGGGGTTGGCTTGGTCCCCTCTGGAGCTGCTCCATTCCCAGCCCATCACTGCGGTGGCACAACACTTCCCAGCACAATCTGTCCGTGGGGTGCAACGAGCACAGCCTGGCAGAGAAAGAGGCGCGGCAGGGGAGCAGCAGGGATGGGGCAGGGAGAGCGTGGGCCAGCAGCCGGGGCAGGGGAAGCACGGCCGGCAGCATCGATGGCTCCGGAGCAGGTGGCAGAGCCCGGTGTCCATTAGCAGACCCGGGCCATTAGCGTTTGGTTTCAGGCTCTTTGCGGTCTCTGGGCTGTCACTGTCAACCGAGCCACGGCTTGTAAACAACCCCTGGAGGGGGCACAGTGTTTTCCAGCCCCAGACACTGCCTGGGACCTCCCCTGGAGAGCAAAATCCTACCTGCTGCCTCTCGAGTCAAGAGGGGAAGTGACCTATGCAACAGCATCTCAGCCCCATCCCAAACCACTGCCATTCACACAAAGGACTCCTAGCACAGTGCCCACGGCTCAGCTTAACCTCAGCCAATTTCTGCCCCTTAAGCAACGTTTCCCCCCTTCTCTGCCACCTGTAGGCAATGGGAGCGATTGCTGGCAATCCAGGGCACCTGGATCCCATTCCCACCCTCACAGCTGGGGCACATCTCCAGCCAAGCCAGAGGGAACTGCAGCTCCTCAGCGTGGGAGTGTGGGTGGAGGGGGACAGGCACGTCCTTGTTCCTTCGGGAGGGGTAACCGATGACCAGAACAAGGCTGGACACAGGACACCCCATCTCCGATGTCCTGCTCTGGCCCATGCTAGGGAAGAGTTGGTGGCAGATGGACAAGGAGTGTGCCCCAGAAAACAGAGGAGCCACACGAGGCAAGGAGCAGCCCCCACCTTGTCCTGCGCCCCTCAGCAGGGTTGCTGCAGGGGCTGGGGGCTCTCTGTTTCCACTCTTCCCACCACCCCTGGGAGCTGCAGAACAGCTGCAATCAATGCCACCGATTTTGGCCCAAAGTACAGGGAAGGAAAAGCACTGGGAAGGGGGAAAGCAGGGTCTGGGGAAGGCACCCCCAAATCACCAGTAGAACTGGGGAGGGGGAATCCACCCTGGGCACAGTCCACATGCCCTCCCCCGGCACTCACAAGGTAGAATGTCCATCAGGTAGGTCAGCTTCTGCCTCAATTTTCCTCCTGGTATGATCAACCTAGGAGCGCTGCTGGAGCACAGGGACTTAGCAAGCAGTTAGGCAGTAATGAAAACTTCCACCCATCTTTCCTGTCCTTTGATCAGGTTAGCAGGATCAGAGGGAGAGATCCCCCTGATCTGCCCTCTCTCTCCCTATCCCGAGGTACAGCCAACCCGTAGGTGCAGCCTTGGGGTGCTGCCTGCTCCACTGCTTGTGGAGGGGAGCATCCACCACTACACCCATCCCGTGTGGGAGCCAGTGCTGGAGAAGCAGAGCAGGGTATCCCAGGGCACCAGCAGACCAGGGAAGCTGTCTGTCTCCTCGCCACCCTGTGCATGCCCCGATGCCAGGGGCCGGGCAGGCTGTGGCACCCTTCAGAGCGGGGTGCACAGGCACGGGCAGGGGCTGGGCAGGGCTGGGGGGGACCCCTCACACAACCATCGCCCGGGGAGCACCCAGCCAAGCAGTCCTGACCTCCCTGCCACCATGCACAAAGCCGAGTCCCCCGAGGGGATCCTGTCTTGGGACTGTCCCAAGTGCACACCACTCAGCACCTCGCACAGCCCATCCAGAGCTGGACAGCTCCCTCTGCGTCCCCCCGCCCTGCCCAAGGGCCACAGGGGGCCCTGGGGAGAGCCAGGAGCAGGGAGCCCAGCATGCACCCATCCTGCCTGAGCCTGGCTGCTCTGCAGACCGGTGCTGAGTCCCACACCTCATGTGCAGGGTGAGGTGACCATGGTTTCTGGGAGCACCTTGCTCCCGTGGAGGGGCTGCAAAACACCCTGGTGCCCACATATACGCTCACACACAGTCCCAGCCCACAGCACCCAGCACACATCAAAGTCACCACTGTACAGCAGACATCCTGCCCGCCCTGTCCCCTCCCCACGTCCCCAGCCACTGGGACAGGCAGGATGCTCTGCTCCTTGCATCCTATGCCCCTACAAGCAGCCAATAGACACCATGTCCCAGGGCTCTCTCATGGATGCAGCAGCCTTGGAGCATCCTTGGGGGCAGCTCTGGACACCCACCACCTGCCCCTCGTGTCCCCAGAGGTGACAGCACCGCCCACACCCGTTACCTTCCAAGGACACAGGCTCGAAGAGGCCAAATTGCTCCAGCACCTTGACGAAGAGGACCAAGACCACCAGCACCGCAATCATCTCAAGGCCTTCCAGGTTCATGGTGGGGGTGTCTCATGGCCCCTCACCCCGCACCCCTCCCCAGCACA
>VZRO01008011.1:424878-461020 GCA_013397915.1 Daphoenositta chrysoptera | reverse complement strand
TTTTTTTTTTTTTTTTTTTTTTTGTGAAAGTATGAGCCAGAATTTTCAAATTTCAAAAGAAGGAAAAGGGCACTATTTTGCTGCAGGCAGGATGAACCCCCAGGCTCTTTTCCATCCTTACCTGCAATCCAGCATGATAATTCTATAAGAAAAGGCCACTCATCAATTCAAATGAGCCCTTATGAAATACTCTGCATTTGGTCCTCATTTGTATAATACACACACAGTGCAATTCCAGCTGCATCATAAAATGGAATAAACTTGTGGAATTTCATCCAGGATAATGGATTCAGAAGACAAACCACTCTCTAATCAAATGCAATCAATCCCTGAAGTGGTTAAAGAGTTCTCCCTAAAGACAAAGGCAAAGAGAAGCATAATATAATAAGCACCTTACAGAATAATAAACCCATTCATCATACTCAGTTGTCTACATGTGGTTAAAAAAAAAAATCTGCCTTTGCTCTCACCTACGTGCAAATGTATCAGATGGCAAACATTCCTGATACACCTGCGTGAGCCAAACAAAATCTCCCACTAATTTCCCTTCCTTTGGGAGAAAATCAAACCTGAGAGATCTAAATTTTAATCTGAAGATGACACAGAAATATGTTGAGAGCACAAGGTAGCGCTGCATCACCCAGAAATGACTCCAGACATTCAGGAACGCACTGGGTACATTCATCAGATAAAAGCAAATGCAAATAAGCTGGTGTAGAGCAGAACATTCACGGGCTGAAACACACCCATCCTGCTGCCTTCCCACGGAGAGAAACTGCCAAATAAATCAAGAAGGGAGAGGTCACAAGACGACCTGAGTGCGTAGAAGGAGAAAAACGTATTGGCAGCTCCTGCTGCTCGTAATGTATGAGCAGAGCCCTCAAATGCAGCTGCTGCTTCTTTTTGGGGACATTTCCAGTGTTTAAAGGGCTCCACTCCTGCACACCCCACACCACAACTGTGCACTGAAGGGGAAAAGTCCATGTGGCTGATGCCATAATGATTTTTTGTCTTTTCTTTTATACCTCTTTTGTATGCCTTTGTGGCCTTTTGTATTCTTGGTGTTTCTTTTTAGCCTACATTCCTAGATTTAATGTTTTGTTGAGTTAGGAGACTGAACATCTTGGAGGCCTCAGACACCAAGGTCCTCTCTGGAACACATTTTGTAAACTCAAAGATGGGTCTGGCCAGGGGAGGGTTCCTCAGGGAGGGGGGTTCACTTGGCCTCACTCCCTGGGGAATCTTTGATAGATGTGCTAATTTGTAACACCTGTAATTCCATACCCGATCTATCGTGGGTGTGCATTTTGGGGTGGGCATTTCCATGTGCATTTTGGGGTGGGCATTTCGATGTGCATTTTCAGAGTGTTCCACCTGGACGGAGTGCACCAGGGATCCTTGAAATAAATACCCAGGTAAAAACCCCTTTTTCCCTTCTAACTGTGCTCAGCTCTGATTTTAAGAACAGGGATAAGGCATCAGCTCCTGGAAATGCATCTTCCCAAGCTGCTGCCTCGTTGGCAAAAGGAGAACGTGTTGGCAGCTGGAGGTGCAGAGGGAGCGGAGCTGGAGCAGCTCTGCCAGCCTGGCTCCCCGGGCACACCCGGATCCAGCAGCCTCGGCGTGCCAGGTTCACAGGAGGCAACAGCAGAGAGGAAAACGAGCTCAGCTCCAAGGGGAGGGCAGGGATTGCAGAGGGCATTTGGCAGAGCCGCTGGCACAGCCCCGAGGAGGAGGAGGAGGATGAAGACACCGGCAGGAATCTGCCAGGACACTCACCCAAGGGGTGATGAGCCACGTCAGCCAGCCCTGCCACCAGCTTCTCTGCCGAGCAAAAGGCTGAAATAACAGCTGGGAAATAGCTAATAAATGCATTGGCCAATATATTTTGGAACTGTGTTAAATTAAATCAGAAAAGGACGCCTTATTCTGTGACAAGAGTGCCAGATTAGGAATTATTCTGGAATTTCCCCTTTAAATTCACATCACCTGTTACTCTGAAATAACCACACCTCCAGAAAAGCCCCAAGGCTCCAAGCCATAGGATCTACTCCTTAAGACTATATTAAAATCTCCCCATTTCATTTTCACACCTCTGAATATGTGCTTCCAGTTTCCAGCCCTTGTGAAATTTAATTTCCTCAACCCACCAGGCTGCTAATCTTCAGTAAAGATGTATCCCAGTCTAAAAACAGAATTGCAGAAGGAAAGAAGCTGCTAATCCTCTGGCCATAGCTATCACAGGCTCAGCAGGTTCTTCCAGCTCATCAAGTCGACATGAATCAGAAGGGCTTGTAAGACAGGGTGTGAAGATGAGGAGCCAGAGGTGGATTTACAGAGAAATTCTTCCTTTATCCCAAATGTTCAGCAACACTTTTGTGGAATTAGCCCACCTACATTTCCATGATCTGTATTATCCTTTGCACTATCTACCATCCTTCCCACCTCTGCTTCTGGACAGGATGTAACATCTTTTCACCAGTATGTCACTGGTGGTGAACTGCTCACCTCATTTCTAGCCCTGGAAAGCCAGCACACACACACACACATTGTTAAACAAGACAGGTAATAAAGGGGAAGAAGAGAGTCTGAGAAGAAGAGAGACTGAGTAAAGCTGGGGAAGCACAAAGACACTCAAACCTGAAAAGAGCAATGGACTTGTTCTGGCTTTGCTCCACCTGCTGCACCTGACACGTCCGTGGCACTTTTCCCGGGACAGGCTGAGGGTCTGGAAAACCACACCGGGAGCACTCTCAGTGTTCATTAAGCAGAGCGCTGGGTTTCTGCACTCTGCTCTTCCCCCTGCAGCACTCCCCCTCTGGTGCTCGATGGGGGAAGAGGTGGCTGGAGCCACCACCAGGCTTTTTCTCTGGTTCCCCTTCATTTTCCCCTGCACTGCAGTGAGCCCGGCCTGCTGCTGCTTTCCAGGAATTGCTGTTCTACACAGCTAACAGGACAGCAGCTACTTCACCACCACTGGACTCCAAAAGCTCCCAGGAGGGGAAGGGGAACCACAGCAGCTCCTGCAAAGAGGGAGATGCCAGGACACCCTGCAAGGCTCACAGGAGCTGCTGCAGCCCTGGGCATTTCCCTCCCAGCCTCAGCTCCCTCTGCAGAGAGGAGACTCTCCTTGTCCAGGTAAAGTCTCTCACGTGCTGCTGCTGCTTGCTTGATGGGGAAAAGGGCCATTTCCACAGCTGCACACAGTGCTTTTTTTCTCTTAAACTGCCTTGCATCCCCAGGATAATTCCATGAATGATGAGGTTCATTTTTAACCGCAGAAGCCAACAAATCAAAAAAAAAAAAATCCCATACAATTCTTGTCCTCCTTCACAAAAAGAGATGTAAAAATAGCCCCCCCCAATAAAAAGACTAATAACTGTTTTTCCTCTGATAAAATACCTCTGTTGTAAAGCCCTCACTAAGAACCTGTCTAAATGCAACAAAAGTGGGTTCATGATTGTGTGAATTCTATTAAGTAAATCTCCTGCTACACCTACTCCATTGCTCTCTTTTTCTTCCCAAGGTAATTAACATCTCTGCAGAGTTGGCTTCCCACCTCCTCCACCCAGTCTAAATCTCTAAAATCTCCTATTTTTGCTTTGACATCTGACTAGATTTTTTTTTCCTTTTAGGCACAGCACACACATCCACCCACCCACACGATTCAAAGCACCAGCAGCTGTTTCATGAAGAAAATCTACAGCAAGGGTTTTCAAACCCTCTGGAACAAATTGTTACCCAGGAATTTCATGCAACAATTTACAAAATATATAAAGCAAGATGCTTGTGTATTATTTTCATATGAGAAATAAGATTCCTAATTTATCACAGAAAGGGAGAAGGATACAGTGGAGACTTTGGTTTTTTCCTAGTGACTAATATTAGGATGAGGGAGAAGGCTGCTTTAACAACAATTAGGAAAAAAAAATTATAAAACTTCCCATAGACATAGCACATTTACATTTTGGGAAATTTAATAAAAGCATATCATCTTTGTGTAGATTATAACCACATCCCTAAATTAATTATTTAAGCACTGATAATTTTCTGCATTCTTCAAGTTTATGACAACAGCCTCACTAAAGCCTGAAGGTGCCTTTTGGAAGGCAGGAATGGCACAACCACAAACCATCATTAAAGACTCCTCTACTCTTCATCAACCCACACACCCTGGGAGTGGTCAGCAACAGGACAGCTTCGTTCCTCCCCAAAATCTGGAAAAACTGTCCCAACAGGACAGCTTTGTTCCTCCCCAAAATCTGGAAAAACTGTCCCTCAGCATGAGCAATGGCCAGGAAGGACAGGTACACTAATTTTAGGAGATACAGATGTCCAGGTTTCTTTGCAGTGACACCACGTGGTTTCATTACCTCTCTGCCATGTCCAGGTCCTCCACATCACACTCGAGGCTGGTGATCAGGACCCACTCTGTGTGGGGAGTTACTTGTTTTGACAGAGCTTTTCTGAGTAATTTCATAGGGGTTTAAAAAGGAAAAATCTACCCAGACCAAAGTTTCCCTGCTTGCTGGTAAGTGGTGCAGCAAGAAACCCTTAGCATGGATTTTCATCTTTTCTTTTTAGCGAGTAACAAATTTCATTTCTGGAAAGGTTTTTGCAATCTCCTGGATTCAGCTGTGTGTGGTCTTTCCAGAGCCAGTGACACACACAGAGCACACATACGAGCAGAAAAATGAGCCAGATAGGAACAAACAGTGGCAGATGTGCTTCTGCTCCTCTGTCAGGGATGCAGCTGTTGACAGCACTCTGGTGTGTTTCCTCCTAAGCTTGCTAACCAGCTTCTGAAGGATTTACTTCCAGAAATAATCCAGGAAATGAACAGAGGATTTTTCACATTTCAAAGTTAATAACTTGGAAAGAGATTAATATAGAAACGTTTAAGTGATATGAGTTCTACAGCTCTAGACTTTAAATTTTTTCTAAACCAGAACACAACCTCAGCAGAGGATCATGATTTCTGGTTGCTTCAATCTCAAGTGACCCACCAAATTTCCTGGCGTTGACTTGGCTCCCTTTCCCAGCTTTTGACAAGCTCCCTTTTTCACCTGGAGTCCTAGGTCCTTTTCTGTGCAAACATTTTTAACTTTTCCTTCTATTCTTGGCTCATCTCCACCATTATTAAGTATTAGCAGCTCTGAAATTCCTATTGCAGTTAAGCCCTAACCATTTTTTCTCATCCTCTGCATACTCAAAGACCTGTTCACACAAGTGCACCCAATATAACCAGCTCTACCTACCTAAACCTGTCCTAGCAACTGCTGACAATTCTCCTGCAGACACAACTCCAGGCAATGTACCATCCTCCAGGTATTAAATCCTGCACCTCCCCTCAGCCTGAATTTCTGAATACCTGATGTCACCTTAAGCAAATAAAGGATGATGCAAGTGAGTAGTCTCATCCTTGGCTGATAGCTCTGCTTCTCCTTTATGCTGTATTTCTCCTTCACCAAACTCCAAAGAAAACATTCTCAAGTTATTTGAATGTTTAGAGAAACCAAAACTCAAGCAACTTTAATCAAGCCAAATACACCCCTAGCACAGACACCACAAATATTTTAAAACCATCAGAGACTGCTGTTTTCCTTAATTTCACTCACTCTTATTTCAAAGATGTCTTTGAGAGGAATATGAAGTCCTGGCCTATGGACTTCAGCAGAGGAGCATCACTCTCCAGCTGGGAGATCTGAACCAGGAAAAGTGCAAAACACACCTGATGAGACTGATGAAGTGACACTAAATTATCTGAAAGGCTTTAGTATGGAGGAACAGTATGTACACACTGACAATACTGGAGTTGTTCTGACTCAACAGTACAGTATTTATCTATTCTATTCTTACATATTCTATTATCTATTTGGGGTGGTCCTGTACAGAGCCAAGAGTTAAAATCAATGAGCCTTGTGGGTCCTTCCTAACACAGGGTATTTTGTGATCCTGTGACTACATAATGTATGTAGGAAATCATAAACCCACAGCTAATGCTTTTACTTAATAGTCATCTCAGCAGCATAAAAGCAATGAGATGTTTATTGTAACATGCACACAAACTATGCACGCTGGAAGACAGGACTATGCATTAAAATGATATTTTATACCATATTTTGTATCCCAAAAGATACAGTATAATTTTTATATGGGGCATTAATTAGTTCCATTTGTTGACTCTGGTATCATCTACAGTGTTAACAGCCATGCTGAAATTAGCCCCAATAGCTCATGAAATAACACACTGTGATAAAGAGGGGATGAAAGCCATCAAATATGCTGAAATTTCTGTATTACAGTAACCAGCCCGACCAGTACTGGAAATCTTCTTTTATAACATATGCAGGTTTATTTTGTGGACAGGTACTGATGCCTTTCCCTGGTGTTAAAATGAAAAGCCAAACACTGTTAGAAGAGAAAAAGGTTTTTTTCCCTGGGTGTTTATTGCAGCCCCTCAGGTGCAGCCCAGCCAGGGGCAGTGCCCCAGAGCACACGGAATGCACTCCCACGGGCACTCGGGATCACAGCCTGGGCCTCACAAATGAGCACATCCAGCAAAGATTCCCCAGGGAGAGGCTCCAGGGAACCCCAGGACCCTTCCCCTGGCTGGGCCCCGCTCAGGGTACAGGATGTGTTCTGGAGAGGCCCTTGGTGCCTGGGGCTCTCTGACCCCTCACTGCCAGCCTGCCAAGGGCTGCGGGCTCTTTATCTAAATATTAACATATTTAAATTACTTACATTTTTATTATTTACTATTATTTTATATTATTATTAAATTTATTATTTAAATATTTAAACATTAAGAATGTGGGCTAGAAGCACTAAGAATATTAAAAAGGTGTATAAAAGAAAAAGCAAAAAATCATCACGGCATCAGTACGGACAAGAAGGCACAAATACTGGATCAGTGAAACCAGACCTCCAGAGGTCAAAACCTGGACTTCCTTTGCACTGGTTTGCCCTAAAGCAGTGTCACCCTTCAGCTGGATGTGGCTCCTGGGCACGGTGTCTCAGGCTGCCTTTTGAGGAAAGGTCACCAGAGTGTCACATGCTGCCTTTAGAGGAAAGGTCCTTTCCATGTTGGTTCTCAGTGTCAGATATTTAAATAATACTGAGCTCATACTCCCCCCGCCCCCATCCATGTTTTATGGCTGGCACACTTTCTGGGACCACCAGAAAAGACTTCCTACCCAGCCTGGAAGAAAACTGCACAGCAGAAGTTTTAGGAAAAAAAGGAGTATCTGTATCTCAGTTACCCATCGGTGAAAAAAAAAGCTTTGAAAAGATGGAATCAAAAGTATTTTCTTTTAATTTAATCAGATTTTACTAGCAGGGACTCTCTGGAAAACATAGTCCTGCCAGGGTTGCAGTCAGCAAAATAATCTTGAGGGTGAGGAGTGGGGCCTCTTGGCATTTGGGCAGACAAAGGGCAGCTGGCTGGGACCCCAGCAGCACCACACTCCTCCAGGGTACAGCACCTGGCATTCCACAACCAGGGGCCAGAAGTAAAACTAGGGCAGGCAAAGCTAGAAATCAAAGCATCTCCCTCCCTTTGACAAAACACACAAATACCCTCACCCACACCTTTCAAAATCGTGGCATTTAATTCAGGATTTATATATACTCATAAAAAGCAAAGCCAACACACCACTTTGTAAGGTCTCTTTTTGTGTACTTTTACATCCCTTTATCTCTGGCTACCCAAGGCTGTAAAACATCCTCTGTAGTTCCACTACAGAACTATTAAACCTGAAAAATTAGGCAGTTAAAAAACTTAGGTACCCAAGAAAAGGCAGGCATTTAAAAAATAAACCACCCTCCATCACTGCACCTAACTCATCGGGTGTGGGGTCTGGTGAACACGCACTGACACTCTGAATGCCAAGTGAGAAGCCAATATTTTGATTGTTGCTGCCACACATTATCACAAATCATACCCATGAGGTCCTAGAGGCAGAGTTAAATGCTACCACACCAACGCAGACCCCTGGTGAGGTACACGCTGCCAGAAGCCTTTTCTAATTCAGTGCCAAAAAATTTGTAATACATAAACTACTTGGTGCGTTTTTTTCCTGAGAAAGAGTTGCTATTGGTTTAAAGGCTGAATTTACGTCAATGGAAGGAAAAAACAAGAATGAAAATATCTAGCCAGATGAAGGAATTTCATCTGTGCTACCATACCCTGCAATTGTTTTCCTTTGAAAGAAATGATTCTCAAATCTAAGAGTCACCTTTTGCCAAAATACTCTAGGATATTTTTAACAACTATGCCTTAAAATAATTCCTTTTCCATGGGCAAAGAAAAAGATCTGTTTTGAGCCTCTGAACACATCACTGGAGAACTCAATTTCCTCTTTGTGTGCTGAGGACACCTGCCTCCAGTCGTGACAACAAGGGAAGCGTGGTCATAAGGAGGTGGGCAGCTATTAAATTAAGTAGCAATTAGGACTGGTACAGGAACTGAGAGAGCCAGGAATACATCAAATATCAGCAGATTTACATATCACCCCTCCTTACCTCCCTAAATATCGGCTGCCACAGGCTGCTGGGGCTGTGTCCCTGCCAGCTCCATTGTCCTCAGTAAATCACACTGTCCCCTGCATAGATGCCACTTGATCAAACAGCTTCATCACAGCATAAATTGTACTGTATTTGCTTTGGGGAACACTGTGTGAATACTGATCGGCAAAATTTGGCCCACATTCTTATTCTTGCTAATTGCAATTTACTTCAGAAACAGACCCACTGATTTTGCTTTCCCAGCACAGCAATTTTTCTGGTTCTCTCTTCAATACTTCCCCACACTTATGCCCAACTTAGCTGCTGATCTCCAATATTCGAGGTAATTATCAGGTAATAAACTCTTAAATGAACTAGTAACTGGGAATGAGTGTCAGCCTCAGAAACACAGTCTTTATTTCTGTATCGTGCATTTGCCACGATTACTCTTGCAATGCAGTCATCTTTTAAACCCCGATTTTAATTTTTTTCTAGTCATGTTTAAGCATCTCTCAGAGACAACTGGGGACTGGCATCTGTTCTGACTCTTGCTGTGTCACTTTTCTTTGCTGCTGCCAACTCACTGTGTCTCACTATGCACTTTATTGCTGGCTATTAATTTTTACGCTAGCTTTATGTTCCTTATTAACAGCTCATTTCTCAAAAGAGAAAACTGATGTTGTTGCAATCACAAGTTTTATAGAAATACAACATGAACATCTGAAAAGAGGGCAGGGGCTTGTTTCTGAGGGATTGTACTTCCACCTCAAATTCCTTTCCCTCTCCTCAATACTGTTTGGATAACATGTATTTTCAGCTTATAAAAATAAATAAACCCACCAACCAGGGCACTACCATGCATTATTCCTGAGGATGACAGAGGCTACTGGTCTGCATAGTTTTCATACTGTCAAACTTTCTTTTTGCCTCCAAAAGGCAGGCCAATGTAGGTCACTTTTAATGAGGAGCCCTGGGTGTGGCTTTCCCCACACACTGCACAGCAATTGGGCACTCACAAGTTCACGTTCTCCCTGCATCATCGCCTTATTTTGTCTTTTTTTCAACAGGGTTGACTTCTGTCCACAACACCGGGCACTTTCACACCGTGAAGTCTCTTGGCTGCCTCATTAACTCTGAATCAGAGTGTGCCCTTGCATTTTACTGTATCATTTCCTCCAGCATTCATTATGCTGCAGTGAGCCTCTGGCTAGAAACTTCTTAAAACATGATGAAATTACTTGCTCGACAACATACAAGTCAATTATAATGTAATTAAAAGACACACTAATCTATTCCCTTGTTTGGTCATGGTATCTTGGTTAACATCATCCAGCACATTCTGGTATGCTATCTGTGAAATCTTTTGCTATAAATTGTAAGCTCCTGTCCACAGCACCTGTTTTCCTGTGAAAGACGCAGGAATTAGAAGAGCTGTTGTCTTCAGCTTTGCACACACGAGGAATTAAAGTGGTAGAAGCTGTTTTGAGTCTAGGGACTCCTCTCTGCAGTGCTTCATTCCCCAGGCATTTTAAGGGGTTTATTTGTCTTTGGGATGGGAGGATTTGGAAGAAACCTGGCACCTGCAGGCAGATGCTGGTTTTCAGCACCAGAGTCCTGCATGCCCCTCTGCAAGGGAAGAGTTAAGCTCCCTAGACTCCACTCTGCTTCCTGTCTTTACCCTCCTCTCCTTCTATTCCATTTTTCTCACCACCTCCATCTGCAGCATCCTGACTCTCCTGCCTTCCCCACGGGGTAAGGCAAAGGCAGCGTTGGACCGAACTGGGCAGCAGAGCCCAGCAGCTCCTCGGCCAGCCAGGCTCACAAACTGAGTTACCAATGTTCACACCTTTAAACACAAGGGCTCAGCAGTTCCCTCAATCCCCACCTTAAGCCCATTGCTAAATCCTGCTGCTCCCCTCTGCCCTGCACCCCGGGGGTGTGGGGACAAGGGACAAGGAGGAGATGGGGACAGGCTACGAGACAGAGAGAGGGACTGAAGGACAGGAGGTTCCAGACCTTTGAGGACAGCAGCAGCTGCCTGAGGAGGCTGCTCCTGCAAGGATCACAGCCATCAGGTCAGTGCTGCCTCGGGAGGAGAGGACTCCTCAGGGTGACACTGCCCAGCCTGCCCCTGCTCTGTGGCACTCAGGGGCTCCAGCAGCTGCCAGCTCCTCCCCACGCTGGCAGCTCAGCACTGCCCAGGGTGACACGTTGAATGCTACAAGTAAAATCAAGCTTATGCAACCAGGTGATGACCAGTTTGTAAGTGAAGTACCCCGTATTCTTCATCGCTGCGAAATATTTTTATTGTTAGTATGGAATGTCAACATAAGGTAGAAAAAAAAACCAACCGAAATTAATCCAACATCTGCATACAAGTTGGATTTAACTGAAATTTCTCTGCAAGCCAATGTGAATCATTTATATTTGTCTAATATAAACTGTTAGAACAGCCCCTTTGCAGAGCAGACAAGGATGGAGAGCTGTAGGAGACACACATCCTTCAGCACTGCCTTCCTTCGAGGGCCAAGTCCCTTCCTTGACTTGAGCTTCAGCTTTTTTTGTCCTTAAAACAGACATAACTTATGCCCACAGTGATGCTGTCACATTAATCCATCTGGTATTTGCCAACACACGGGAGACTTTATTCTAATGAGATGTACAGAAAGCAGGACACCATCATCTGAAGCTGCCTATATTCTTCCTTACAGTTCTACCCAGTTTCATTTTTGCCTGGAAAAGTAGGTCAAAACACTAAACAATAGTTGTTGGAAGGGAAAAATGCAACTTTTAACTGATTTTGGCATAAACACCGGGGTTTTCTTCCAAATTAGCACTCTTAAAATGGACAGGCAGGGTCACAGGACTCTCCAGAGGTCAGCATGAAGGTAGCATCTATTCTTGACCTGTTCCTTAATCAGCAAAGATTCAATACAAGAGGAATAATTTATGTGGCCAGCCATTGATTCGTGCTTGGGAAGCCCCAGGGGAGAATTCTAATCATGGCAAGCTCACCTTCTTCTGGGACCTGTTAAAGTAGGGAATGTGGGGGATGTTCCTTCTGGGTGTCTCTTGAGCAGGCGACAAAGCAAAGTTTGGGTGCCCAGCTTGTTCTGTGCACACACTCTGCAGTGCTGGGCAGGACCCCTGGCTGTGGCCATACGCTGCCCCCGCAGCTTCCCCCGCCACACACAGTAATTACTTTGTTTTCATTAATTGCTCTTAATGCATGCATGCACACCCACAAATCAAGCGGGCCACTGCTGCCAGTGCAGCAGTTTTGGCTGGGGAGTGGCACTCGCCCGGGTTTGTAAAGCCAAGAGCCACCAGCAGCAGCCTCAGCAGCAGCATCCCTGGGGTGTGAGCAAATTTGGGGGGCTCAGCTTCCCCCAGCAGGGCACGGGGGCTGCGTGTGCCAGCTGCAAACTGCAGCGTTCCTGGGAATGAGTGCACCAGCAGCATCGTGATGGGCAGATATTAATGCTGTGCTGGTGTCAATGAAACATTACCATCAATTAAAGCAGGCAGTATGGCTGATTTATAAGCCAATATATAACCAAATATAGCACAGGAGATGTTTGGAAAAACAAGTATGTGAAACGGGCATGACAAATAGAAAGGCTTTATTCAGGGAGGATTTCTGTGATCTCTATCTCCCAGAACAGTGATATTTTAACATCCTTATCCCAACAGGAACACAGATAAACAGGCTGTAAACTCATCTTGTTACCCTGTGGCTTGTGCTCTGACAGAAATGACCGATGATTTTTGTACATGAGCAAAATGTTTTTATTTGTACCTCTGACTGGGGTCTGCTAGGGCAAAGTGGTCACCCATCCAGTGACTTGGGAGGGACTAATCAGAGGGATAAAGGTAGTTTGTAATAAAAACAGTTGTCTGAGCAACCTATTCAGTCTGACTGATTTGGATTCTTACAGCAAATACTTCAGCACACTCTCTGGTAATGCAAAACAAATTAAGAAAAGAGGTTGGGGGATGAGCCTTCACGCCTAACTTGTCACCTAAGGCTGATGAACTCCAGTGCAAAAGCTGAAGAAAATTAAGTACTAAACTGTAAATAGTTCAGCCAGGCAAAAGTGAATATGCAGCTGGCATTTACATTAAAAGCTATAGTCTGCATGTATCTGTCTGCTCGTTCCTTTCAGAAAGAACATTTTTATCACCAAAAAGGCCTCAGCCTTATCTACCCTATATAGGTGGCTGTTTTAGATACTGTGCTACTGACTCCATTTGGACACTTAAAGTTCTTGCCTCACTGATCATGAAGTAAAATTCATCAGAGAGAAAATCAACTAAGCTGGAAAAAATCACTTTTAGGGTGCCCTGTGTTTTTCCAATTATCACTCCAAGTCTCCATAACGGATTACATAAAAAATGGAGTCTTTGTAACACATTTAAAGCAGCCCCTCGGTGTCCAGCCAGGGCTGACAGTCCCACACCTCTCCACACAGAAACACACCAGGTACCTGCAGCCTCCTACCTTGGCTCCATCCACACTGATTATCCGATAGCTGTTTCTCGTGCTGTCATAGAAGTAGGAAACAGTTACAGCCTGCTTGCTTGCAGGAACCCAGTTCTTCTTCGTGCTGGGGTCAATTTGGAAGACATGGGCTCTGGTGGTGAAGATGGGCTGTTCTCTGGAATAGGGAGGCACAGGAGAAATGGATGCATGAGTCTGCGGAAGGTGAAATGTCCCAGCAGCCCAGCCTGGACCAGGCACGCTGAAAGCACAAGGCAGAGAGCAGCTGGCAATCCCCAAAATGAGCAGACAGAGCAGTGACACTGCTGAGCCACGCTCCAGCCTGGAGTACCTTTCCTTGGCATCCCTACGTGACATTCAGCACCCTGAAGTTACTGCACAGCCCAAGAAACAATTGGCTTTTTCCTCCCCACGTTATACTAACTCAGTACCCATCTTTTCCTCAAAATATTTATTTCCAGGAAAGGACATTCCCATGCATTCTTTCTTTCTTTCCCCATCCACACATTTTGCCAAAAGCAACAAGCCCCCCATGGCTGGATTTCCTCCTCCTGACATTCCTGGGAACTGCTGCCTACAGCCAGGGCTCCTCTGTGGGTGCACCAAGGACTCCACTGACACACAGGCACGGTACAATTACTGAAATATTAATCTCTCTCCTCAGAATCCCACTGTTCTGTGGATGTGCATGAAAATTTCATTAGATGCAAACCAGTCAATCATCCTGGGAAGTGAGGGGGAAAAGAAACACAACCAAACCCCAGCGTTGATGCAGATATTGCCTTTCTGTTCAGCTCTCAGGGGGGGACGTAGCACCCCTGACATCCCCTTCCTGAACACCAGCCTTCCTCGGATGCTTTTTCCCCTCAAAAACACTGTGCACACCATGGAGGGGTTTTGTTTTACCTTCAACGTGTGACCATGCAAATCACAGAGAAAAGCAGAGAAGATGCAGGACCAAAAGAACTAAATGTGATACATGCAAGGTCATCTAGGTTAAAGATCAGAATTAGGGCTTTCTTAAATGCCATAAAACTAAATTCACTACCAACTATACCTTTAACCCAAGTTTAGCAGTAGAAGCAAACTGCAAATCAAGCTCTACTGAGTTTTTTAAATGCATTTTTATGCTTCTGGTTCTTCAAAGTTACAGTATATAATGTTCTATATTTAGTGTACCACTCAGTATATTCTTGTCCCATACCAAATATTACATCACGAATAGGCAATTGACAGAATTACAACAGGATTCAAAACCAACGGTACTACAGAAGAGTTACCACCCAGAAATTTAAATTAAATTCGAGGGGAGTAAATTTGCAAATATCAAACAGATGAAGTGATTTAAGAGCACAAAGAGCTCAGGAAAGATGGAGTGAACTTGCAAAGCCCAGCAAGGCCTCAGGAGGGAGAAAAAGAAACAGCAGTTTTCTCCTTGCAGGACTTAGGCAAAGTTCTACATTTTTCCAGGGGCTGCCATGCAGGTTTCTGGACAGAGAGCTGTGCTGAACCATGTAAAATAGTTATTGGAAATAAACTGAAATGACAATGGGACTGTCACATTACAGCTGTCAAAGAATAGCATTTGCTTCGGTTCTTATCAGTAACTTGCTGAACCCAGCTCTCATTTCACAGGCCAATGTCGATGCCATCCTCAGCTGGGTGGAAAGAAGGGGCAGGATTCCTTAGCATTTTAAAATACTTCCATTATCCATTGCCCAGGATTAGCAGTGGAACACCTACAAAGGTCACGGAGTTTGTCTGCAATAACAAACTCAGGGAGGGGAAGTTTCCTCCAGGCTGTTTACTCTTTTGAGAAATGTACATTCCCTGAGTGAAAAATAATTTTGAAATTTATTTCACCTTTTACATAGTTATGTATGTTCAGTTGACTCTACTAAAAATATGGTAATATGACCTAAATATTGCAGGCTAAATTTTAGGAAGTTTCCTCCATGCAAACCTATTCCACAAACAACTTTAACTCTGTTACATTATCTTCACTACACCAGAACACTATGTTAAAACTATGCCTAGCTGCTCTGCAGCAGGGGCAGAAAGCGTGTAAAGTAAATCTGGAGATAATAAAAGTAGAATGAAGGAAAAGACCCCACAACTATCTATCTCAATTTGTTCAGGAATCTCGAAGCTGCTACTGTTGAAACAGCAGCTGTATACATATATCCAAGGGGATAAATCAATGGATAGTGAAGCTCAGGGCTGCAAATACCCATCTACCCATTCGTTCTTTTATTAAGAAGTAAAGTCAAAACCTCTGTTTCTAATCCTATGATTATCAACAACAAAAAAGCCCACCTGCATTTTGTCTTTTTCTCTCACAGTGGTAGTTGATAAATTATTAAAAATAAGAAAATGCAACGTGTAAATGTAAACATTTGAAATCACTTGATGTAGCTGATCTGTTAACCTTTAGTTGGGACTCAGATTTGGAAGGGCCAGTTTCTTTCTGCCATAGGTTCTACAGGTCAGCAAAGCCCCCGGGCTGATTTTTGACTCCCTGAAGAAGAGGAAGCGCCCCCCCAACACAACCTCCTGGATTTCCCGGTGTTGCTCTATAATAATTAGGAAAAGAAGATGCATTTCCGTGGCTGTGCCTGCCCTGCTGCAGTTCTGTGCTCAGCTCTGGCCCCAGGCAGCCCGAGGCCCCGGGCAGAGCCCACGGTGCAGCAGCAGGAGCTGGTGCCACCGCCTTGGCACGCGCCACCGCGGGATGGCAAAGCCACCAGCACCGGCCAGCTCCGGGGCACAGCTTTGTCATGAATGGATTTTGTGAATTTAGTTCAGCTCCTGTCTTTGCCCAGGCCTAGGGCAGCAGGCAGGAGATGTACTGAAGTGACCAGCACCCCAAAAATCCACCTTATCCACAAGTTCATTAATAATGGCTGATTCGGTCTATTATGAAATGAATTATTTATTGATATACACAAAAGCCTGACAGACAAGACTTAAAACAGACTATTACTACACAGGGATAAACAAAAAAGAAATACTACTAGTAGATTGACATACAGTGCACAATAAGGTACCCTTTTCAATTACAGCTAGCAAAGAAATAGTATAAACTTAGGATTCAATGTATCTTACCACCGAATGTTGGTGGCACACACATCGAGATCCCTTCCCTCAATCCCCGGGGCAGTAACCACGGAGCTGCATCCAGACTTCGGGGAGAAGTCTCCAACACTTCCAGGGTGTAAGAGGCTTCTGCCTCAGTGATAACTCGTGTATCTTTTATAGTCGTAAAACGGTGTCTCTTAAGTCAGAAATATTTTTCTATCTCTTCCCCCATCAGCTTGCCAGGCTAAGATGTTGATTCTTAGCTGGGTTTGAGTCACTTTTGGCTCCAGAGATAACCCCTGCTGGGCCTTTCTGCCCCCGGTTATCTCTTTATGCACCAGCTCTCTGTGGTACAGGGTGGGGGGTAGATGTCCTGCCACAAGCTTTAACACGGGGGAAACGTGCCCTGCATCCCAAACTGCTCTGGCCACCAAAGCACACACGGGCAACTATGAAACTGTGGCACTCCATTTTCAAGTGAAATGCTAAATTAGGTACTTCTAAAACACTTTACCATGGCCCTACAGAGCTCCCAACTGAGAACGATTATCCTGTCTTACCTCACTCGTAACTTTTGACGTTCAAGAAAGCACTTTACTGGTAGAGGAATGGCTTTGTTTCCCAGAGCTCTTTCCTTTTGATTTTATCAGGGATTTATCAGCTTTTATGATAAAACAACAGCAATGCTAACTTGAAACTCCTGCAGCACATGGTGCACGGTTGGAGCCCTGTGAGCTGGTCCTTCCGTGAGGCTGCTGCTCTGCCCAGGGAGGCAGGAGCAGCAGCCGGGCTTGGACCCGCACACGAAGGCAAAGAGAATTTATGAATGTTTAAAATCTCATGAATTTTAAACAAAGTCGTTAATGATTGATTAAATACTCTTTAAAAACCCCCAACTGTTTAAAAATCAATTTGACAGTAACATCCACTGCTCAGAGTAAAGCTGCTTGAAAAGTAGAACATGAAAAGTAGAAAATCACACCTAATAATTCTTTATTCGGTAATATAATTTAAGACAGAAAATGCTTTTTTATTATTAAATATGGCAAGCATGTTTTATAAATATAATGGCAATTTTCAAGTTATGGTTTTACACGGTTTAGTCGACCTTTAGTTTCTGTCCTTGCTTCATACGCGCCAAATCTCAAGGAAAAAAACAACCACTCTCCCTTAATGTAATTAACCTTTTGTGAAGAATTTAAAAAGCAAACCACAAGATTCTGGAGCTAACTAAGTGCTCCACAGCTGTGTGAGATACAGTATCACTTTCTGGTTAATAGACAACCATGCCAAATTTTACAAGTGTGTGACTAGCTGCAAGCCATGTGTTTTGTATTACTCTTCCTAATCAACGGGAATGAGCTCTCACTTAGGGAAAGTTCAAATTATTTAATTCAGATTTCCTTGTTTATCACTTGAATCATGAGCACAACCAATGATTTAAATCACTCCAGCTGTAAAGAGTCCTTGCTGACTGGCAGCCAGCATCCTACAGGCTGTGGGATGCTGGTGGCCAACAGAGCTGTGACACAGCTCAGATCCTGGATCTGTGTGTGGGGCCATGTGGAGCCAGCTCCAGCTCTGGACAAGTTCTGTACTGAAAGAATCCTTTTTGGTAGTAAACACAACACGTTCCTCCCCTGGGTGCCTGCGGGATCAGCACCCAAATACCTTTAAAGGCACCAAGTGCCCCGTGTACATCAGGTGGGTGCACTGACCATGGAGTAACTGGGACAAAATAATTTCTAAAATATCTGGAACATCAAGTTAATTTGTGACAAGACCTACAGTACTCCATCAGAAGCAAAACCACTAATTACACATTTTTAAAAACTTTCACTAGCACATAGCTTAAAATTTCTGGGATAAGGATTCCTAGTTCACAGCACAGGACTATCTGTGCTCTCCCCACACTAACTGTAGACAACTTTGCATTAACTGTCTGATTTATCAATTGAAATAAAAACAGTTTTTAAAAGCACATGTCCCCATATATCTGCCATTTGGTGGAGGATGCAGATGCCTGCAGACATCAGCACAGAGATTTTGGAACGTGGTGCTTCCTGCTCCAGACCCGCATCATGCACACGCTGAGTTTATCCTGCCTGACAGTGCCAGCAGATCTGCAGTGATTTGCTCTACCAAGTATTAGATAATGAGGATATCTCAAGAAAGAAAAGTAAATGCAAATGCAAAATCCTACTTTGTGACATATCCCCATTACTGGTCACGATACAAAAAATTGTATTTGCTAAACATAATAAAATTGGTGACAAGAGTTGTTTGGATTGAACACTGCTACTACTGCCTGACAGTGCAATCAAACAAATTAATCCTCTATGTCCATAGATACTATGTACATACTCCTCTATGTACTGCTGCATGATGGCCCCCAAGTCCATGGATGGAGATTTTTCTCCTATCTGAAATACTCATCCCCATGAAAGTCCAGGCAAGTTATGATGCCTAAAAATCACCTGTGAAAATAGTCTTATCTACTTGTAACTCTACTCACTTGTGTGTACATGCACATCTCAAACTTTAAAAAACAACCACCCCCTCTCCCCAAAATGCCAAAACTGAAGTAAAGGCAGGGCTCTGAGGAAGACAGAGCTGCTGTGGGGAGAAGCTGCAGTTCATGGTGTCACACACAGCAATGAGCACAGTGGTTGCAGTTTATACACAATATTAATCTTTGCTCCAAGCAAAAATTAGAGTTCATTATCCTCCAACCTTGTTACCTCTATGCATTCCACACTTGTGCCATCTTGGATCAAATCTTTTCAGAAAAAAAGAGAACCACACAAATTAGCTTCTTAGTGATAACCAAGGATGAGGTCAGAGGACCCCTTCTGACCTCACTGCACACACTCCAGTCAAGACAAGCTCATCCCCTGTGCCACAAACACAGCAAATTCAGCTGTCTCAGCCCAGTGCCTGAGATGCTGTCACCTCACCACCCATCACTGGCCAGCCCATGGCTGGGGTCAGAAACCGGGACAGCAGCCTGGCCCCACTCAGCACGGGCAATACACAGAGCTGGGGAGAGGCAGACACTAAGTCTGTGCGTTTTTTGGACGTGGTAGCAGCAAACTGGCATTACGAGAGCAGGCAGTTTACTCCCTTCCCAAATTGCCATATGCTAATTAATCCAGGTCACTCAGATCTCATCAGCTGCCACAGGCAGGTTCTGGTGCTGGCTGCCAGTGCTCACAACCAGCAGGAGCAAAGGAGAGCCTGTTTCAACTTGCAAGGGTGCAAAACTCAGCATGAGGAGAGCAGGTGGGTAATGGCTCCGTTTTACACCTGAGGAATCGGCCACGGAGAGCGAGATGGCAGCCCAGGATAACAGAGCCACTAGCAAGCCTGGAAATAAAATTAAGCACCTCATTTCCTCTCTGCAGCTTTGCTCTCACTGTCATTGCAGGGCAGGTTTATACCACATCCACCCAGGGAAGTTTGTGACTATGTGAACTCAAAAGGCTAAATCAACAGCTGAATATTCACCACTCAACAAAACAGATGATTTTAAGAATTAATAGTCTGCACGGAGCAGAGAGAGGCTCTCAGTGTGGAGGAAGGTGGGATGGGGTGCCTGCAAAGCATCTGCCTGCAGCTTGTGAGGATGGAGACACAACCCCGAGCACTACAGGGCTGAGAGAGAGGGAGGCTTTACTATCAGTTGTAAACGGGGATGGGAGAACTGGCCCAGAGAGATGCAATTGCACCCAGGTTTTGCTGCTCTTTATTCTCTCTGTAAAAAAAAAAAAAGCATGCAGGCACCCCTAAAAATGCAATTGTCAAGCAAAGTCAAGCCCTGTGCTCTCAGGTGCCATTCCCTTCCAAAAGGGTGGAAGGTACAGGGAGTGACTTTTGGAAAACCCAGGCTGCTAGGCGAAAAATTACATTGCCCCTAAAAGAGGGAGAATGAGAAACAAACGGCTATTTTAAAAACAAAATTTACTCAAAGTCCTTCTTTTCAGTCTTGAAATTCCTGTTTTACAGGCAGACCAATCTCCTCAGGATGAGGCTGAAGTGCTGAATCTGGCAGCAGTGTTAATCTAAGAGCAAGGTCATGCAGCTCATTCAAATATCCAGTCATGATTCTCTGGTGCCCACTTGATATTAGATTTGATACCAACTCACCTGCAGGAATATATGAAATTCGTGCAAAAAATCCATCTTTTTAGCTGCCTTCATTTACAGGCATTATTATTATTTCAACAGAATATAATTAGCAAAAGTGCTTCTTGCATTTATAGGAAACATAATAGTTCCAGTTACTTAGACAGAAAAAAAATTAGAATAAAACTAGCTAGCTAAAGAATTGTCTGTTAAAAGCACAGACATCAATTAAACTCATTTCTTATTTGCGGCTGAGTAAATCCAAAAGAATAAATCTTGAGGACAAAAGCTCTCAGTATGAAAATCATTTTAACATCTGTGAGGTCTCACAACACCACTGCGCCTTTATGAAGCCAATATCCAAATCAAAGGGCTTAACTTGGGCACTGAGAAAGCTCACACTTTATTTTGGGGCCATCTCCAGAGGTCTATTAACCTTTCAAGACACTGTGAATAAACACTCATACACAAGCGACAGGAGCTGAGAGGACCCTGAACTAATCCTCCATAGGTAAGGTTACTTATTGGAAAAAAAAAGTTGAGGCACATGTGTGTGTAACTGATCATTTCAGAGATTTTTTCTGAGAAGACATTGAAAGGGGATCCATAAATCTGCACCTCAGTAATGTCACCACAGCCTCCCATTTGCAAAGGCGTGAATTCAAACCCCACAAATTGAAAAAAACCACTGGTACTCTGTTCACACCCAGCACCCCTCCTACCCTCGTGACAAACTAAGCTGGACCAGCACAGGAACAGACCCCAAAGTCATCCTATTGCTCTGGACTGGCTAAAAATCACATCCTCTTTGTTCAGCCCAGCTCCGGTGGAGTTAATGCTTTCAGCACAGCCTCCTCCGTGGCACAATGTTTGCATTGTAATATTTCAGGGAGAGATGCCATTGTAAATTGGAAGTGCAAACCCTGGAATGGAGAGAGCAGGTCTGGAGCACATTCCCTCCCAGTGCCTTCCTGCAGCCTCCACCCTGGCACAGACCAGGGGCACCAGGGGATGTCCCAGATCCCCAGCTCTGGATCATGGACGTGCCTGCATGGACCAAAGTCTACCCCGTGCAGCTGGCCTTGGCAAGGGATCTATTTTGCATTTATAAACAAGCAGAAAATTCCTTTAATGCAGCAGTGGAGTCTTTATTACTACTTTTAATCCTTGGTACTTCTGCATGGGGTACTTTAAGGTTGTATGGGCTGTTTGGGGTCTGTTTATAAAACAAAGAGACGAAATGTCAGAGGATATATGATCAAAACACGCTGTACCTACAAACAGAAGACTGGAGTGAAAGACCGTGTGTGTGCATGTCAAACCCACTGACACCACCAGGGCACCACCTTTATGACTTTTTCTCCTCCCATGCTATAGGAATTTGCATGGCTGATGAGGATATCTTCACACAAAGCAATCTGAAAAGTTGATTTCAATCAGTGGCGTAATCAAAGCCTCACTATTGCAAAATAATGTGATTAAACACTCCATTATTTCAAACGCCACAGCACTAAGCAGATCCTTGGAGGGGAGTACTTTTGTGCACTAATCCATGCATGTAATTATCGATATGCTTTCCCATGCCCTATTCAAATGCTCTCCCCTGAGGCTTTTCTTCCACTTACACTGGGGGAGAAAAAAAAAAAAAAAAGCCAATCAGTTCAGTTTAAAGAACAAGTTGTATAACTCTTTTTGATCTCCTGCCTGAAGGATCAAATAAGGAATTCTACCAGCTGTAAGGTCAGAAGCAAACGATAGGGCTGTGCTTGTCCTGCTGGCCACCACCACGTGCCAGCAGCACGGGCAGGACACGGCTGTGCCCTGGGCTGGGACACGCTGCCACCAGGGCTTCTTCAGAGCACCTGGGATAACAAAACCCCGGGGCCTGAGCACTCCATGAGACTGCAAGAAAAAGGGAACCAACAGATGGTTTAATACAAGGTTGCACGTCTTTAATGAAACTTAAGGATGTAAAAATTAAAAGCAATTAAAGGATAAGCAATTTGCTCTGTAAGAGATTAGAAGGATGCAAAGCAATGCCCACACTGGGTTTTCAGTGCATGTTTTGACTTGCCTGTGCTGAGAGCAGCACCAGGCTGGCACCAGCACTGCCACGTTTAAATGGATTTGATCCTACCAGCCTCCTTCTAGAGCAACGCACCTACAAGACAAAAATCACCAAATGTAGTCAAGAGCACCAAAGGCAGTGTATTAAAATAGGAAAGAGAGGTTCCAGAGCAAGCACAGCCCCTGTGCTCACAGGCAGGGACCCCACAGCTGCAGCCAGGCAAGGGCAAGGTGCTGGGCACAAAGAGGCACAGTAAAAGCCAGCCTCAGCCCCCACTGAATGCAGTTTATGTTAGACAACCTGAAAAGAAGCAGATTCCCGTTTTCTGGTGATTTCAATGGACTAATAGAATCAACAGGCAGAGCACCTTGGTTGCTGCTTGCAGGCAGCAGCTCTCTCAGGAACTGGGGGACACAGCTCCTGGCACTCGTGTGGCTGCTGGGAGCCAGCGAGGTAACAGAATGACACATTTCTTCTGCTTCAAGTTAAAAATACAAAGGAAATTTCAAACATTTAGAAGCTAACGTTACTCACTTTGATCTTTAAAAATATAACACCATCTGTAGCCGTCAGATTTACAGTACAGATCTCAGATATGTACATTATTTGTTGGTATAAAAAGCTGCCAGCAGCCCCAGCGCAGAAGTGAGGCTGCTCTGGCAATCTCCTGAGTTCCAGAGAGAAGAACTACTAACCTGAAAAACTTCACCAACAGGTTATTCCTGAGCAATACAGTATCTACAAAGCAAAAAACCACCACTTCCCTTGCCACAAACGCCACAAAACAAAACCCCTGCAACCTGCTAACACTGCAAAGTGTACATATTTGCAGGTAATGCTGGGAGAAGCTTCTCACAGAAATTCCTGAACCTCAATAGCCACCCATTTCTGATCCCTATAGACCTGTTCCCTTGGCACTTCTCATTTCTGCATGTCAGTGCCTCCAACATTGTAGGTTACGTACAGGTTACACAAAGTGTGGGGTATGGAAGGATTTAATTTCAAGTATCAGCATTTTTCAAGCTATGCAGGTTCTACAACTACAGCTATAAAGCAAATATGCCAAAAGAATTACATTTCCCTGTCAGCAGAGTCTCAAAAATTAGTGTGGGCTGGCTGGAAATTTGTAGAATAAACAAAACATAGCACACATGCCTTTTATAAACTTATTATGCAAGATGAGTTTGGGTAATATGCAAAACCAAATAAAACATTCAAATTATTTTCTGGATATGCATTAGCTATTCCACATCTAACCCCAGCTTTAAGGAGGTGACAGTCCTGAAGGGCCATGCTGGGACACAGGCCAGGAGAGAGCTTGGCAGGAGCAGTCAAAAGCCAGAACCCTTATAATGTCAGATCATTAGCAGCTTTAAAACCAAAAGGCCTTGACCTTTAAAAAAAAATATGTATTCACTTTGCTGAAAAACTTTCTTCTTGCTTTTCTGAAACCTTGGAAACAAGAAACAAGAAACCTTGGAAATAAATCCTTACCTGTATGATGCTAATGATGACTTTTCTCGTGTTTGTAGTATTTAGCTTTTTGTGCCTTGGATATTAATACAACAGGAGAAGACATAATATTTTTTCTGTCTGCGATATACCCTCTCCTGCTGGTATTTCTTGATTGAAAGACTGCACATAAATCTAGCTTTGCCTTATGAAATTAAGGTCTACTAGACATTAAAAAATCCAATTAGTGCTACAAAAATTAAGGCATACCATTTCCTCAGTCTCATTTACACTAATACAGACTTTTTTCCTTTCTGTCAAGGGTGAAGGACACAGCTGAATGATGGGACTTTTTCCATCTCATTTATGTATTGATGTAATAAGGGCAGACAGGTAGGCCTATGCAAGTGCTGATTCTGTCAGCAGCCCAAGTTGCCAGGACTGTGAATATTGTCACTTATAGATTGATAAATGGACTACACGGACTAATTGTATTCCAGTGTCTCTGGGCAGATGGCAAATCCTACAGCCATATGGTGATTATTTCCACTGAGCCGAAAGTATATTAACACTTACCAAATGTTTAAAATGAGGAGATGATCTAAAATATTTTTTCCAGGAACGGGGATACAAACAATGGGCTGGGCTGGGCGGGCTCGCTGGGCTGGGCTCTCTCCCAGGATTCCCGTTCGAGGGGGCTCCAGGGCTGATGGATATCGATGGATAACCCGGCGCTGTGCTGGCCCTCAGCTGGAGCTCAGGGCTGTGTGAGCCTCATTTCAGCTCTTCTGCACGGCCCTGTTTGGTGCCACTCTCTGCCAGCTGCCCGAGGAGCTGGCGGCACTGAGACACACGCTGCCTTCTCCTGGTATTTCTCATTCCTTCTCTTCTCTCTGGTGGAAACGATCCTGAAGGTATTGTCCTACTTTTAAAGGCAGCCACATACCCAGCCCTGCCCCCTGCAAATCCAGCAGAGGACTGCCCAAACCCCGAACACAGCACCTCTGGAGTAGGACTGACCCAGCAATGTGCACCTGCAGCCCAAAATGCCAACCATACTCCGGGCTGCACCCCAAGAACAGGTCAAGGGAGGGGATTCTCCCCCTCTGCCCTGCTCTCCTGAGACCCACCTGGGGTACTGCATCCAGGTCTGGGTCCCCCAGTGTAAGAAGGACATGAAGCTGCTGGAGCGAGTCCAGAGGAGGACACACAGATGATCAGAGGGATGGAGCACCTCTCATCTGGAGACAGGCTGGGAGAGTTGGGGTTTTCAGCCTTTCAGTACCTAAAGGGCTACAGGAGAGCTGGAGAAGGATTTTTTACAAGGACATGTAGTGAAAGAACAAAGGGGAATGGCTTTAAACTGAAAGAGGGCAGGTTTAGATTAGATAATAGGAGGAAATTCTTCCCTGTGAGGTGGTGAGGCACTGGAACAGGCTGCCCAGAGAGGTTGTGGATGCCCCATCCCTGAAAGTGTTCAAGGCCAGGTTGGATGGGGCTTTGAACAACCTGGTCTGGTGGAAGGTGTCCCTGATAGGACAGAGAGGTTAGAACCAGATGATCTCTAAAGTGCCTTCCAACCCATTCTATACATACTGTGCATACATTCTATACCTTACATGCACTAAATCCACTTTGCTCTCCCCACGTCTGCTCCCAAAAGAGGAACCAACAGGGAGGGGACAGAACTAGGCCCCAGCACTGCAGTGACACAAATCAAACCAGCTGAACAGTGACAGGAGGCTGACCCTGCTCACTGCCAGCTCCAAAACCCCTGCGAGGTTCTGCAGCTCTGCTTTGGCCCCGAGGGGTGGCTCAGCTGTTCCCCAACTGCACCTAAAACACCACCCCAGATGACACCACACAACTGTGGCTGCATCCTCTACTGATACTTCTGCTGGGGGGCTTTGAACCTTTTGTGAGATTTATGCAGCAGTGAATTCCCCCTTCAGAAGAATGGGAGAACACACAGCAGACCCGATCCTCTTCTGCTCTAAGTTATGGCTTATTTACACCAAACAAATGCAAGCAAAATCAGCTGAAATTCTACACAGATGGTTGTGCTAGGATAATAAACCCATATTACACAAGTTAAATGACTTTTTGCTTAACTTTCAGAACAGAATTCTGAACATTTAATTTGTTTTAAAATAGGATTAAAAATAATGTCTTGTATTCTGCAGTAATTTGTTTGGTGTGCACTTTCGTGATAGGAAAGTCCTTGCTCGTGGAAACTGCCACCTCCCTTGTTGGGGAGAAAAAAGTTCATGTATCAGTGTCCCCTATTTGCCATAAGTAAAATACAGCAAGTCAGGAGCTGGAAACTGCACTCTTCGTAGTCCCTGTGATCTAAAATTAATGCCTGGTGTTGGTATGCAGAATGGATCAAGTACTTGCTCAGCCACTGAGGACAAGGTGCCAGCTGGTGAGAAATTCTTACTGTGCTTTTCACACATTCACACTTTCGCACCCGAAGAATTAAATCCATTTGATTTGTAAGGCCTCTTTTGCAGGTCTCCCTAAATACAGGGATTTTTTTTAGGAAGTTTTACTACCCCTGAAAGGCAGCAGAAGAGCATTTCAGTTGCCCATTTCTCCCTACAGAAAGCAGACCAGCCCTGTGTTTTTCCATGTGCCTCCCAGCCAACGCTGACCCGGGGCTGGAGCTGCTGCCAGGCTGTTCCCCCCAGGCACAGCAGCCACTCCAACGTCACTACAGGGGAAGGAGAGGTGCCAAAAAGGAGATGGGAAAAGAAAAGGAAGAGGGGAAAAGTAACACAACTCCAAGGTGCAAAGCTTGGAGCACCTGTTTAACCCACGGAGATCAGCTGTTCTTTTATGGAGTAACAGACAACGTTGAACCACCCCAAATCCTTCCCAGCCCCTGCGTGTCTGTTTTGTCTTCTGGCCAATAATTCAGAGGTCAGCCTGTAGCAGCTGATGAGCATAAACTCTTTCCAGTACAACCTCATGTCACTTGTGCTAATTTAACAGTTATTGGGAAGGGTGGTGGAAATCACAGCAATATTACTTTGATATTTCACAAGAAAAGCTGTACAGAATTGCACAATATTGCTCTCCCTCCAAAGGACAAGGATGCCAATTCCTAAGGCAGGGAGGAAAGACCAAGCAGGGAATGCAAAGTGGATTAGATATTTTGATTCCATTCCAAACCCTAAGCTTAAAATATAAAAAACTTTGGCAACTTCTCCCCCATAGAATTTGAAATGCTAATTTCTAACTCAATGGAGAAAAGTTCTTGCAAAGATCTGAACAATACGTATGCAGGATTATTACTTTGTGGCTGAAAAATTCAGAACAGACCTTCCCTGTAGAGGAAAAAGCAGGTACCCACAACCACAGGAGAGGTGTCTACCCCAGGCTCAGGTCCAGCTGATGAAGTAATTTGTCCCTACAGCCTTATGCAAAACCACAGGCTCTGCAGAAAAGTCTGGGGAGGCAAAGCAGGGCAAGAGGGATTGCTGGGAGCATCAGGCTGCACACAGCCACATCCTTGAGAGCTGAGGCATCTCCCATAATATGCAGTTTTGAAGGTCTCAGAAAACACATGCTCAAATCCTTCTGTCTAGGGAAAGCCTTGGAGGATCACATGGAAACTTTAAAGACATCAGTTGTCCTTCGGAGCTCTCAAAAGACAAAGTGGAATTTCACATTGTGCACAAATAAGAGCTAGCCTGCCCCAAAGCACCCAGGAAGGTGAAAGAGGCACAGAGGGGAAAGAAAAGTTCCCCAGGGAAGCATGGGCACATACACACTTCTGGATCTGCCTGGGAGCAGAGGAGCAGCCTCCCCATCTACCCCAAATAACTCCTGAACCCACAATTCCCTCCCCGGAGCGTGGGATCCGGTCCTTGCTTCACAGCTATTGTGTTTCATTGTAACTGAGATTACAGACTCAAGCTTTTAACTCCATTCCCTTGAATTTGGGTGGGTGTAGTGAAGTGACAGATCCCTGTTCTCAGTCAAGCCAGTTTCTGTTCTTCTTGGAAAGGACCACAAACCAAATTAGAGTGGTTTTTATGAATGAGCATTTTTAGAAGACACTTTAAATACAAATTTATGAGGAACAACTCTATAAACAACAGGCAACAGAAAATTAGCTATCCCCTGTAATGGACTACATAAGTGACAAACAGCTGTCAAGCATAAAATAACCATGAAAAGAGAGAGCTCTCATTCACCTGTGTGCTGTAAAGTTTTAGGCAACTAAATCTCCTTTATTATTTCATAAAATAATAAATTTGTCCCTATCGCAGCTGGAGGAGAGGGGATTATTATGACAATCACTGAATTTAAAATGAACATGAACTGAGTGCAAAGACTGTTTTATCTCCTCCTTGTACACTGTGCCCACGAGCACTGCCCACTTTCTGTCCTGCCTGGGCAGAAACCTCCTGGCAGATCAGGGAGGAGCATTTCAGCTTTGGGTTTTTTTTATCAGGGGTTTGGACCACATGAGGGTGTAAGAAGCAGGGACTTTACCTGGAGGGACAGTGCTTGGGTACCTCCTATGTACAGACCACACAAGATACAGACTCATCACAAGTAATATTAAGAGAGAAAAAAAAAAATGAAAATGAAAAAAGGGAAGTGTATGTATGCTATATAAGGGTTTAAGAGAAAGGGTGAAGTGGCTGGACCTCCTCTTTGGTGTAAAGGTGGAATGAGATTAAACTGACCACCCTGTGGCTCTCAGGTTGTGAAATCCCATTCCCACGTCAGGACATGCTACATGGTGGAAGTGTGCTTATGGAGGGACACCAGAATAATCCAAACTGACAGCTCTGGGAAAAAGTTAAGCTAATAGGGACTGACGACATCACCTTCGGGACTGGCATCACATCACCCTGCAGGCCAGAAGCTGCTCTGTCCCAAAAGGTAGGATCCTCCATGGGCAATTGTCACCAACGCTCTGCAAGCCAGATCCGCCACTCAGAGGCATGGAACAAGTTTTAAATCTGTAATTCATACAAACTTCTCTCTGTGATTTGTAGGACTTGGGGTGGTTGGGGGACACAGGAACAACAAGGCTGTTGCCATCTCTGCACCAGTGTCTGAACTGAGAACCAGAACAGAGCTCCTGCCACGTCTTTAGACACCACCACCTCTGAAATAAATGCTGAAAACGTGTCAGACTCTCCCCACATTTCCCACGCATCCTCCAAGCAGCTCGGTGCCCCAGCACAGCCCCGAGTGCTGGCTGCGGGCATTCTGCACTGCTCATCTCAGAGAGCTTCTCCAGCTTTTTCCAAATGCTTTCATGGAACGTTTTCAGTGTCACAAAACAGATCGTGTGTTCCCACAAACAACTGCAGAGAGACATTTTAGATGTGTGCCACAGATTTATGGTGGGGAGCTGGAATACAAAAGCCAGATAAAACCAGGGCATGAAACAAAGGCAACAGCGAAGTGCTGCTGTTACAGATTACAGAGCAACTCACCAACAGCAGAGAACTTGACTCAGTCATTGCAACACAATTAACATCAGGGGAGACTGTGCACCTTGAAGTACCACCTTTCAAAAGGAAAAGCTCTGAATACTCCCCAGCTCTGGCTACAGGCTACACCGTCCTTCTTCCAGGGATGAAACAAAAAGTAATTGAATACTAAAAATAAGATGCTCACACCTCCACACATAAAATCAAGATTTCCCTTCAGAGCCAAGCAAGATTAAAATTTTGTATTTTTTTTCCCCCCAAGAAATACAGTGGCTCCATATCTGAGGAGAATCTACTGCAAAGCGTTAAGCAAACAACAAGTATTTATTCAGTAAGTACTCATACAGCACCATTTCACAGTTCCACAAGGAAGGCTCCTCAGTACAGGCAGAAGCAGCTTTAGGAAAAAACATTTTACAAGCTGGCTACATATTTTTAAATGTATTCCACAGAGGCCTTTGCTGTCTTGCTGCACTGAGGTACTAAACGTTGCCTGATAAGAATGCAGTTGCAGGATTATTATTATTATTATAATGAAAATGCTAATGGGGAACAACACTGGCAGCTCTGGAGGGCTCTCCCAGGCCTCTTGATGCAAAGGCAGAAAAGTGCAACTTCTACAGAAATTTTCTTTTTGCATCGCAGAAGGGTTCATGTTTCTAAATCCTGTAGGCTGCAGTGAAACTTCCAGATGGAAAGGAAACAGTTTGTCCCTTCAGGAATTCTTACAATCTTGCATTTTGATAAGCCACGTCAAACAAATAAAACCAGATCAGTGCGGGGAGGAGGCAGGAAAGGAGGATGGGGTGCCACTGAAGGGAAGAGGCTTGCACAGCGAGCAGCACTCACTGCTGCTCACACCTCCATCACCCTCTTCTCCCTCGTTGCCCATCTCAAATCTGCACGCTCCTGCTCCATGATAAAGCCACTGTTGTTTTGCAGCTGAAGCTCTTGCTAGCCTTCATACATGAAGCCCACAAATCCTACAACACCTACACAGCAGAGCTCCTGCTCCCCTGTGAGTCATTAAGCAGGCTGTCCCGCTTGCTGATGTCAGCCAGCAACATCCATTTTTTTTTAAACAAATCCTAAAACGCCTCGAGCATCAATTATTTAAAATATTATCTTCATTTTAATCCCGACCCCGGTGGCTAAATTACCATTACGAAGCAATTCCGAGTGATGCAGAGGGTCCAGCAGCCTCTAATAGTTGCTACGTCAATGAGGAGTGAGCAGGCAGCTCCTCGTGTCACACATGAGCTCAGCACCGAGCTCAGCAGCGGCAGATTTCTCTTACAAACAGGCAGAGAGCAGCTAGGATGTGTCACCAGAAATACAATCAAAGATCAACTGCATCATCCAATCTCATCTCGTACATTTTGCATGAGTGTGTATTCCACAAGCCCTACTCACACCATGCCTAACCTGGGCTGTGGTGCAGGAGAAACCTGCCCAGATACTAATTGTCTGCTCCCTGCCTAATTGCTCTTGCCATTAAAAGGGCTTCTTTAAGGCTCAAGCTTAAACACTTCCTGTCTTCCTTTGAAAGCAGCGCCCTTGTCACGTTCTGAGGTTTAAGAGCAGGATCATCAGCTATTTGCAGTGTACAGCTGAATTATCAGAGAGAAACACTTGAAATACGTTCCTCTGAGCACATTTACATCCTAGAGAGCCACGACCACAACAGGATAAACAAGTCCCACACTGTGTTTGCGGTGCACAGAGTGCAAAGGCAATGGGGAGCATTCAAGGTGACAGCAGACAGAGATTTGACCATGGAGCAACCTTCAGGAGCGAGGACCTTCCCACTCTGCACACACCCTATCACAAAGTCAACAGGAAAACCAACAGCTGATTCAAAATGCTCACACATCCCTAAGTGTACGTTCATGGGTGAGGCTATTTATCTTGGGCACTGCAATAACAGAGCCAAATGAACGAATAAAAGGAATACACAGCACTGCAGAAAATCTAGATGCAAAACCAGGCTGATGCCCTTGCTCTTGGGTTCTCAGCAAACTCACTGTCCTTCTCTGCCTTGTTTCAGTCATGCTGGGAATATGTTTGAGCAGTTTGAGACACTTTATCAGATCTTGGATCAGTTAAAAAGGTTTCAGTTTAAAGGAACTGAACATCAAATAATTCTTTTTAGTATTTCAAATTACGCCTTTGTTATCAGGAGACCCTCACCATTCTCTTTTCAAATAGAAAGAAGGGCTTGAGGGACATCCCAACTTTGTGGAGGATATTTTATTTATAAGATTCTTCTCAAGTGATAATCAACTTAACAGTGGTAATTAATTAGGTTAGCAGCTGAAAGCAACTTGACTGTGATGACTCTCGGCGTTAGGTCGTCTTTCTGTTCACTCTTTCTACAGCATAGTCTACATGAGCAAATATCCCAGAAATTTGCAGCAGAGCACTCAAACTGGTTGTGGTACTGGCAGATTTCTCCTCTCATAATTTGGTGAATTTATCTGTAGCAGACCCTATAAATTCAGCTCTGTGGATCTGTCTGCAGTGCCCTGAACTCCTCACACAGCTGTGAGAGGCAAAGTCACTCGGACAAAACCTGTTCCAGGTTTGTTCACTCACCTCAATACAGCCACACCAAAACTCCAAGCACGCACAAATCATTATGAGGATCTGGCTATCTGGTCTTTTTTTTCTCTCTTTCCCTCACCCCACCAAGCTCCCTGCCTCTCTAACCTTACATAAATGAGTTGAACATTAGCAAGGGACTACATATTATTGAGGTCAGTGGAGCTTCCCCATCATTTCACTGAACCCAAATACTGCTCCAGAACACAAAGTTCTCTGGACCTGACTTTTCCACTGGCTCTTGTACAGACACCTGTATCTGTACAGAGACAGAATTCTCCAAGTCAGAACAACACCCATTTATATCTACCCTGCAAAATGGAAATAGCTATGTCAGGAACCAAGGCTGTGAAGAATCAAGCACCCCCAGCCAGCTGCTTCAAAAAATGAGATGAACAGCCTCAGCATCTCTCAGATCTCAGTCCCTTTCCTTGAACACCAAAACCACCACCAGCTGGGTATGATGTGCCCCCCTGAGCTATGCTGGGGACCAAACTGAAGCTACTGACCTTAAAATCTCAAAAAAAAAAGAGTCCCTGAGCTCACGGTACCAACTCAGCTGTGTTCAGGCACGCTCCCGTCCCAGCCCTGCCTTTAGGGACCCCAGACTGCAGTGACAGCCAGGTGCCACTCTCTGCCACTCCCAGGGTGCCCCCTGCCCTCGCAGACAGATGGCCTGGCCAAACTTCGGAGGGAGCTGGTGTGAGACTCCCGTGGATTTCAGCGGGAGCTGGATAGAAGCCAAGGTGAATTTCCTCTGCAACAAGACTATTCCAGGCAAAGCTTATCACCATGGTTTCTAAAGTACTGCTGGTACCAGAAAGTGAACCCCCTCCAAAATTACTGTCTTCCTAAAACACGAGCTTCGTCACATCTTCTGCTTCGTTTATCTCCTCCTTTCCTCACCCTCACGTTAGATTTTGCCTTTTGCTCCCCAAATAAAGCCACATGTTGGCCGATGGATATTGGTACTGCTGACAGCAGAAGGGAGGAGAGCAAGGCAGAGTTTTCTGATCTCTTAAAGGTCAGTGCATAATAAAAACATAACATGTGGCTGCCCTCAGTAATGTAGCCCCAACTGCACCTTGCCATGAGTACATCACAGGGGGAACAGAGATTTGTTCAAGAGACCAATCTCCTTAAGATGAGGTTACTTCATTGCCTGATCCAGGCTTGGAAACTTGCCTTTTCCAAACTTCCTGGCGCTTGGCTCAAAGCTCCCCTGGAGAGGTGTGGACAGATCCCAGCTGGAGGGGACTACATTACCCCATTAGCCCCTGAGGAAGCAGCAAAGAGGAGACATCTCATGCTGGCCAAAGAAGGTGTGCTGGGAGCTAGTTCACCATCAACCTGTAGAGCACACATTTCTACATGGTTGTGCAGCTTTCTGCAATAATTTCTAACACTCAGAGGCCCTATTGTCATTTTGATATTATTTATAAAACAGAATTAAAATACTATCTTAATGCTAGAGTGTATTTAAATCAGTTGAGTTTTAATCCAACAGATAATATAAATAACAGCTTCAGCAGCAGTGAAGAGATTTACAGTTCTAATCTAAACTGGATACTTGTCACACACCTCATAACAAATTATTTGTAATGGATAGATAAGGAAATACAAAGATACTAAAGAAATTAAAATAATAAAAGAATTTAAGCACAGATGAAACAGCTATCCAACACCTTAAATTAGCTAATACCTAAACCTCAAGCATCTTTATAACTGTAAATTTAACTGAGACTGCTTAAACTGAGGTCACAGTGAATCAGACCATGGTTATTAGATGAGTTGGTACAGCCCACTAACATCAGAGACACTTCCTTGATTGTGTCAGCCCTTGGCTTGCAACAGCAAGAGGCGAAGCAGGTGGTATTTTCAGACACAGATTTCTACAGCTGGAAATGTGTTACATTGTGGTTTTCAAATAGCTGAAGTTTAAGCTCTGAGAGATTGAGGTAACAGCAGCTATCAGATATGCTGGGTAGAAGAAAGAGGTGATTTGGGAAAAGATTCATTCCCTTTAAAGCAGACATTTATCCGGCGAGATTCTTAACAGTGGCTTGACCAAAATACAGAGGTTTTCAGTCAGCAGCAACTTGCACACTGACTTTCATGGACACTGGATCAGATTTTTTTCTGGGTCACTTTTTTACAGTGTTGTTTTCATATCCCCTGTATTATAGGCATTAGGTTTTTTATTTAAAAACACGTAAATTGCTTTTGTAAAACTTGACACTACCTTGCTGCCTAGTAAGTTGAACTAAACCAACAGTTTAAATAGCTCAGCTCACAGCTAATAAGCAATTTAAATAGCTTTGCTTTGCTGAGCTCAAGTAGCTGTATCAGGTTTCATAGCACCATCAGTCACTGCCAAATCCATAGGCAGCATTTAAATGAATCATTAGCAATGGTCACCCCCAGGAAAAAGAAAAAAGGAAAGTAAAAGAAAAAACATTTTAAGAGCTAAGAATCAAGTCATTGTCACAATTTCTATGAGTACATGCCCCATATGTGACACCAAAATGTGCCCAGGAAGCAAATCCTACTCAAATCCCTGGGCCAAAATATATTCCAATATATCCAAGTGAGAACGACTGAGCTCTGTGTTCTGACCACAGCCTGCTTCACAAAGTCATCGAGTATAGAGGTGTCCATTTCACAGAAGGAAAAGCTAAAGCATGCAGAGGTGAAGGATTTGCAGCACAGATGGAACCGGAGGAAAACTGGGAGGTTGCTCCTGTGCCATGTGTGCTCAGCCACAACTGCAGCAATGCTACCACAAACCTACTTCCAAGTTCTCTGGATCAGAAGGGTGAATGGCAAGATAATGAAGTGAGCCACTGGAAAAACGCATATTCACCAAACACCTTGTCTGAACTCTGTACAGAGCGAGAGAAGGTACAACCCACGCTGAGACCCGGGGAGTGAATGACACTGGGAGCTTGGTCTCACGTGCACCGGGTACGACTGAAATAACTGAGAAACACATTGAATCAGGGTATGGAACTAGACTAGCGAATGTGCCTGCTCCCTGCACAAGCCTGCATGACCTGACAGTGCCTGTAGCAGCACAGACAGGAGCACAACCAGAGCTCACAAAACCTGCAGGTCCTTGGCAGCTTGAGCAGCTCTAGAGGCAGGGCAGGACCACACCGAGCCCAGAACTGCACCTGACTGACGGAAAGGATGGGGGACCACTGTGAGCTCCCACTCCATCCTCTCCAAGCCACAGCTAAACTGATAATATTTGCCTTTAGAGACACCCAGGTAGAGTGGCAGAGACAAGTTTCCCGTGGATGGATGTTTCTGACCATCCTGGACTCTGCGGGGCAGTGCTGCTCCAGACAGGTTTTGATACTCCTTTCTCCAACCCCAAGGACAGTTTCTCTTTTATTTTCCAGTGAAACTTTGCATAATTAAGAAGCTCCTTGTAATCCTGGAGAGAAACGTGTGGATATACTTAGATCCTATTTCTCCCTCTGCCCCTGTACTTCTATTCAGTACTCCCGGGTATCAAATTCAGACACATGCATGTCATTTTAATTCATTATTTATCCATATAGTCTCGAATTATATCACTTTGACAACAATCAACAAATCTATAGCGGGAATTTGGACATTTGAAAGCAGCAAGAGGAAGCTCAGAAACTGGAGAACGATTTCTTGCCACAGGGGGGTGAGGAGAGGCAAGGAAAAGGTGTAAGAGAACATAATAGGATAAAAATAAAGTAAATTAAATGAGTGGGTTTGGAATCCCCCAAGACATTCTGGTCGAGAGGATCTCAAACCCATATATAGTTCAAGCCAAAGGCATAACCTTAACCTGTGTTTCCTGGTATTTAGTCCACAAATTGCCCCAGTGCCAGCATTTGGCTTTTGTCCCCTCATGTAAGTTAGAGGATAGCAAAAAAGCAGGACTAATTTTTGGAAAGACCAAGCTGAATTCTCCAAGAGGCCATCCATCACATGTGGTCAGAGACTTCTGGCATGTTAAAAAAAAATTAAAAGGGGGAAATATTTACACAAATTCGGGACCACCTGGCACAATTCAGGCAAGTTTCCCGTGTGCCTCCAGCAGCCAGAGCTCTCGCCGAACCAGCCCGTGGAACACCTGACCATGAACTCGCTGCACATCCCGCAGCCGACCGGCCCCGCGGCAGCCCCCGCTCAGCCACATCCCGAGCTCCTCCCCGCTCACTCCAGCGGGGATTTCGCCGCCGGGGCTCTTCCTCCGCGCCGTGCCCGCTCTGCCGGGAGCCCCCTGCGAGCGGGCGGCAATGATTGATTGCGGGATCAAGCGCCGCTCCGGGCAGCGCCGGCGGGGCGGCCGCGCTCCCCCCGCTCCGCACC
>VZRO01008011.1:409407-424566 GCA_013397915.1 Daphoenositta chrysoptera | reverse complement strand
GGCTGCGAGGCTGCCGGGTCTCGTCCCCGCGGTGCCCTCGCCGGGGGGCGGCGACCTGCCACTAACGGGGACGCGGCGGCGAGAAAACTTCGTGTGAAGTTGTGGGGGTGTCCCCACGCGGCCCCGCCCGCGGCCGGGGAGCCTGAAGGGCGAGAGGGCTGAGCCCACCCCGCTTCGTTTATGTCCCGCACCGGCTGTCCCGCACTGGGAGCGCCCCGCCGGCAGCCCCCGCTCCGCTCCGCGGGCAGGGCGCGCTCCGAGCGCGGATCCCGGGGATGCGCTCCCGGCTGGAGGCGATGCCACGCCGAGGGATGCCCGGTGAAACACAAGCGGGCGATTCTCTCCCGCTGTCACGCCCTCCCCGCGTCTTTTCTCGCTCCGAGTCCGCGTTCCCTCCGTGAGAGCGGAGCCTGCGAGCCCCGGGGCCGTGCCAGCCCCGTTTGGCGCTGGCCCTGGCAGCCCCGGCCCCGCAGCCCCGGTCGGGGTCCGCACCCACCCTGCACCCGCTGCTCTGCCCACAAGGGTGAATCCCGTCGGGAGGACTCAATCTCCTTTGGCCCTTCTCAGCCCCGCTGCAAGGCTGTGCCACACAGGGTCCCAAAATCGTGTGGGTTTCGTGAAAATAAAAAGAGGGACGATTCGTAACCAGGGAAGGAAAAATTGGACTGGTGTGGGAGAGCCGTGTGATGGCTCCCCAACCACGAGGGTGACACTGGCATCTGACCGGCGATCACAGGACACAAATCCATAGCAGCGCCGCGGACCTGCTCGTCCGGGCGTTCACAGCACTGTGCACACAGACACACTTACTCTTTCGTGGAGAAAAGACGCCCAATTCACACATAAGACAGGCTTTTAACTTCACCCACACAAAGTTATAATTAATACTCTGCCATCAAGAGTGATTATTTTCATCCTTTTTTTAAAAATCTCACGTTGATTTATCCTTTCTTTCCAAGAAAGTTTAGAAGTTGTGGGAAAGGCTTTATGCGTGCCTGCTTTAACTTGGTGTGTAATGACTGTGGGTGTCCCCAGTATTGCCTCGAGACCTCATGGGAATCCTCAAAGGAAAACTTAGCAAACACCTTCCAGCTATGGACAATGGAAGTGTCTCCCCTTCTGACAGACAACTATTTCCTGATGTCTGAAACACCAAAGTGGAATTTCAATCCCATACACTCAAATAAAGTCCATGTCATCGGGGGAAAAGGAGCAGGGTGAATTACAGAGACATTTTCACGAGGCTGTGGGACGACACCTCTCCAGTGTACCTGCTCTCTTTACCATGGGCAGATGGTTGCTGTGGATGTTGAAGGAGACTTAACTCCTTACCTAAACACTGATGTCAAAAATTCCTGTGTCCTGTTCTGCCAGCTGAAGGTGAGGTTCCATTTCCTCTGAGACAGCCACGGCAGAAGTGACAATCCTTTTGTGTTCATGATGACCTGCATCCTTGAATATTGCTTTGGTGTGACCATTCCTCTCTTCTAGGGGAAACAGTGAGGGGTAATATTCTCTGAGGGGAAAAACGGCAGCCTAGCAGTCTTGTGGAAAAAACTCTCATCATGAATCTGAGCATTTTATAACACTGTTTTTACACCATTTACCTCATTTTGTTAAATTACATACTCCATTCATCAGAGAGAAATTGTCTTGGTCCTCTCTGATTAATTAGCTCATTTTGGTGAGTATCCAAGAGCTGTGTTTTATGAACCAGTGCTGCATGTGACTAACAAGTCTCTAATGGAATTGGATCAAAATGGGGTAATGCACTCACTATGTGTGTCAGGATAAGATGAGAATTGGAAATTGGAACTGTAGTTGCCTTAGCATTTTCTAATTTTTTAATCTTTTCCAGTCTTCCATACAAGACTGTGTTTTCAGCCCCAATTATAAAAATAAAGCTTAAGTTTATGGAAGCGTAATTGGCTGTGAAATTCACATGATACGATATTTTGTATATTGCTTTTGTTCATAAGACATTCCCACTTCATTCACGCTCTTTGCAGAACTGTCTTCTAGGAGAGACAAGGTTTGAGTCCCATTTCTCCAGTACCCTGAGACATTTTCCCTGGCAGACAGCAAGTTAACCCAATTTTCTGCTCAGATTTGGGTTTCTCCCTTCATCTGAAATTCCCACTATTCTTCCAAAGGGATGAGATACTCCTCTTTCCAAAGTGTGGCACACCGTTGTGGTCCTCCTTTCTCTGCCAAAAAGAGGATGAAGCCCTGTCCTCACTTTAAATCAATGGTAAAAGTCCCATGGATTTGAGTAAGGCCCAGATCTCAAGCAAACCATTTAACATTATCAATATTGAATTAAGCAATTTCTCTACAGACAGTTCCATCTTGAACCTCTCCACCACCACTGTGTCCTAATTTGTGTATGGTTCCCATTGATTTGCATTATTTTGGTATAATTTAGCATTCCAGTAGTTTAAGGTCTTTTCAGTCCTCTGTAAATGAGAACTATAAATATGCTATCAAAATTAATCAGTTCTCCAGCTTCATATGTGACGTGATCTTTCATTTCCGAGCTGGCTCAGACTCAGGATGTGTATGGGATGGTAATTCAGTCTCATTTAGTATTCACAAGTGTGCCCTTATTGCTGTGGCACGCTTAGGAGCACTCAAAATACTGAAGGCACAGGATCCCTTGGTAGGATTCAAGCTGAGCAATAAAAATATCCACATTCTGTAAATGGATCTAACTTCTTTAGATGAGAAATTTCTCCTATTCCCACAGGCCTCCTGAAGATACAATTTTTTGATTCCTAGATACAGGTGAATATCCTTTTCAGCAAGCTGATCTAACAATTGGGAGTATGTACCCAGCATTCTGAAAAGCAAAGAGCTCGCTGGGCTCTTCCTCTCTCTCAGTGTTTCTGTTCTCTCCTTTTGTTTGGCTTTCACTATTGTTGTCTTCTGCCACTCTATTTTATTTTAGATATAATTTTATTGCAGAAAACCTGCTGTTCGGTCTTTTTAAACTATTATACTTCAAGGTAGTTTTCTCCCTATTTCCCATGGCAGATAGTATTAAATAAAATATTCAGTACTGTGATTTTCTCTTTTTACCAAGTAGACTGATGAAATCTGCATTTTTTTTACTCCAACAAAACTGTGCCATTTCCCTTTTTTTCCCCCTTTGACAATTAACCAACCATTTTCTAGCTTTAAATGTTATCCAGGAGTTTAACCAAAATAAGCTTGGGGGAATTCTTGATTTTTACATTTGAAACAGAGAATTAGTTTTTAAAATCTCCTGACAAATGGAGAACTAATGTAATTATAATATACTGGATAGAAAATGTTAAAGGTGAGCAACTGAGAAAAGAAAGGATTTAAAGTCATTTTGTTGAAAGCACTCTGACTTACAGTATTTGTTTTTAAAACCTACTTAATCTGATATCTAATAAATAATTAGGACAAAAGATCTATTTGCTTAAAATAATGAACACTCTTGTCCTTTCAATTAAAATGTCAGAGCTCACAATAAACATGAGACCTTCAACAAGTCCTCCAGCAAGACATCTGATTTCTAAGAAAAAACTAGTTTTCCTCTCCAGTCTCCTTCAGAAATAAGCCAAAATAATAGGATTACTTTCTGTCTTTAAAGGCAAAAAAAGGGATAAAGTCATTTAAAAGCAATTTGTCAATCTACTTTGAAGCAGGTTGCACGTTCTCTTATTATTCTTTGCAGTTTATTCTTATAATTACTCAGTGTCAGGAAGCACCTGTCTAACTGGAGTCACAGAAGGTTCCTGCCCAGTTTCTACCTCCCTTTTTTAGGAGTTGTCCTGTGAAATACGCAAGTACCAGATCAAAGCAGATGTTTATGTAAATGCAAAGGGCTGTCACTGTCTCACTGTGGTATATGTTTGGTATATGTTGCCTTCTCAATGAAGACAAATGCAGACAACCAAAAATAATTCCAAATAAGGTCTTAAGAGACACAAGGCATGGGCACATAAAGAAAGCCAGCAAAACCAGAACAACGCCCTACAGTCACCACAGGACTCCAGCCTGAGTGTGAGCTCCCAGCAAGGTGTTGAAGGCTACGAAATTGTAAGAGGCTGAAGGAGTGTAAGATGCTGACCACTGGCATAGCCGGAGAGCATCTGTCAGCATTAATACACAATAGGACACATCCTCTAGGCATCTTTTATACTTTGGTCTCCTAGAAACCCACTTTGGGACACATCTGGAACTGCACCTTGATCCTGAACATTTGTAAAGGTGGTCCCACACTTGGAGCAAACCTCGTTCCCTTCACAGACCTATTTCTTTGTGCTTACTAGGCGAGACAAGCAGATAATCCCAATTCTCCTTCTTCGTGTTTTCATTGACGGAGCCACTTCGATGATGTCCTCTCCGTTGTAAAGGAAATAACGTTGGCCACCTGACAGCTTTTTTCTGTGTGCAGTGGGTCTTGCTGCTAATTTGAAGAGGTTTGGCAGTGGACAGGCTGCCGAGTCGGTGAGGAGTGCTGCAGGTAAGTGTCCTCACAGCTCGTGTTTGAGCCCATGTGCTTGTCTCATATGCACACAAATACTGATTGTTGGAGCCCACATGCATGAGTGAAGATCTTCGTAAAGCTGCTCACAGGCATGCACAGGTCTCCCAGATGATGAGATGGATCCTGACTTGCTCCTCAAAACTGTATCAAATGTTCAATTTTTCCCTTCCAATATGCAGTGCTTTGCATTTCATATGGCGCTTTAGAAGTTATCAGCTTTTTCACTCAAAATTTATTTTGGGAGTTTTCTTTTTAAATCCCCAAAGAAGAAAAAAGGTTCCATTTCATCTGCAAATACAGATTTTGACTCTGGTTTCCTTCCAGGCTTATATCATAAAATTCCTTTTATTTGCATTTTATAAAATGGAAGTTAGAGCAATCAGGCACTGATTATGCAAATAGGGTAGATTAGTTTTCTTTTAAACTAATTCAGATCAAAATTGTTGGTCCTGGCAGGCCAAATTATATGAGAGAAAGGAGAAGGAAAGAACTGTATGTCTTGTCTGTTAGAAACAGGACCCTCATATTGCAACTTGGCTGTCACAATGATGGTGACAGCCAAGGCTGCAGCACAGAAGCAGATAATAGGGAAGGGAAAAGATATTCACATTTTTGGTGAAAAAAAGCTTAATTTTCAAACATGCAGAATTGTATGACCATACATTTCAGGAAAACATTTTGCTCACATGTAAATTTTCTTGTAGCTCGGGAGTTTTTAATTCTCAGGCCCTTTCTACCATCTGTAACTCAATCTCTATTTTTTAAAGAAATTGCAGACATCTGTTTAAATACCCATCTCTTCCGTCACATGGAATTTTGGATTCAAAAATCTAAGCTCAAAAATAATACTAAAGTTGGATTTCATTTCCAAGCAACCACAGAGTGGCATTTTCAAGGCTGCCTCCCTAATCAGCCCACTGTGCTGTGTGGGGCTCTCCAGGACATCAGCAGTGTCGGGCGTGGGTCGGGAGCTGGGCAAGGGGGTTCTGCTGCCCGGGGGCAGAAAGAGGAGGGGAGGTGGAAAAGATCCCCCAGGCTCATTGCAGCTGCTCCGGAGGGCAGAGCAGCAGGAGCCAGGGGAGGGAACGAGAAGGAAATGTGGGATGTTCCTGGAGACTGTAATGAGAAATATGTTTTTTTCTTTTTTCAGCCTGTCCTTCTCCAAGCGGCCCCGTTTCTCCCCTGCCCCTCTCCCTGTGTGTGCCAGGGATCAGGTCTTTATGCCCCCTTCTCTGGAAGGGTCACTCATCACTGTGTCCCCACTGCCTCTCTCTCAAGGAAACACCAGAGAGGTAGAGAGGCTGGGGCCAGACATTTCAGAGCATTTTCGTGTTCCAGAAGTGCTTGCCTTGGCTGCTTGTGGGAATTCTTACCTCAGGCTGGTGCAAAATACCTCATTCTTTGTGTTTCTTTGGGACTCACTCATGGGTGGACTTTAACCCGTAATCAGCTCCTTGCTTGCCCAACTGGAAAAGGAAGACATTTCCCTGGGCACACCAGAGGTCTGATTCATCTACATGAATGCCCAAAGGATTATGTATTTCCTTGTGGGCTGTGACATCTGGATCCTTTGCCTGGATGAATTCTCAGAGGACTGAGCAGCACTGGCAGTGCCAGGTGGGAACGAAGCCACATGGGATTTCAGGCCTATTTACAAAACCTGATGGTTGAGGTGTGGTGGTGACTGCCCCAAACAATTCCCTTGAGTTCATAAAGACACAAGTGGCCCCACAACACAAGGTTTTTCTCCTTCAGTTGTGGAAGATACCTTGACTTCAGAGAAGCCAGACTCAGAGATTGGAAGTTGGCAGGACCCAGGACATCAGCTATTGGTGTTTATCACAGACAGGGGTAACTTTCATTTGTGAAGAAAACTATCTGCCACTACAAAAGCTATATTTGCACGATTCTCTGGAAAAAAAAGTTGAGTTTTTCACCTTTCAGGCTGTGTTTTGTTTTAATTTAGTCTTTAGCCAACAGAAAAATATTAATATACACACATCAAAACCTTTTCTACATACTTGAGAAAATGAAGTCAATACTACAAAGTATGGATGACACATATCCTCTATTTTTCATTTACTGTTTCTTTGCAGAAAAGCACATGATTTATGCTGTGAATGTACCAACATTTTTCTAAGTTTAATTCGATAGTTTTTCTGCAGGAATAGGCTAATCTTCATCCATACCCACCTTTAATAACATTTATTACTGTTCTTCTGCTCCTCTGTGTCTGACTGAATATTCTCTCTATGTCCATCTGGTGAGTACCCTTTTCCCAAAATAGTTCATGACCACTCTTTCCTATATTTGCACGAGAGCTGTACTATTATTATATTTGCATGGAAGAAGCTAGGTGATCCTGCAAAAATGTTTTTCAGTGATATCATTTGTCCATCTTGTAAATGGATTTTAAATGTGACATCATAAGTAGCATGTGACAGAAGATCTAAGCAAGAAATATTTTGCAGTCTCCGAGAAATCTAGGCAGAATTGCTCTTTTTTATGTCCTGTTTGTTTGTCCAAAATAATTAACACTTGGTCACAGAGAATTACCTGCAGCTATTGTTGTTGAGCATTCAATGTTTTTCCAGTATTTAAAGCTGAACTGTAGCTGGATTTGAGAACATGGCTTTTGAGATACAATTCCACAGCATAAGCTGTTCTGGGAAAAGAGCAGGAGCTGGCCCTGGAAGCATAACAAAGCATGTTTTGAATGCACAGGACATGCAAAGCCACAAATGCCAGCCAGCACCACATGCCTAAAGCCACATTCAACAAACCCGAATTTCCTCAAGCACAATAATGCCTGCTGTGACAAGTAACTAAACTCTGAGGAAACAGCTGTTAAAATGCATTTTCCTCTTCAGCTAAAGGAATTCTTACTACACAGACACCTTCAACAAGGTGATGCTTTGCATTTTCCTTTGTTTTTACACACAGGCATCTCAAAGCAATAGCACCCACACAGAAGCCAGCCCTGGCCCCCATGATACCCATGGAAAGAAACCCTTCTTTTGGCTACACTGGGATCATGATTCGGTCATAATTGATTAATCCTCATTCCATTCCTGTGACACGAGGGGTACACAGAGATCACTTCACACACCAGTGCAGCACGGTGTTTCTGGAAAATATCAGCTGTTCCAAAACAGAGGAGCCCAGCACGCAGTTTGAAACAAGATGCAATAGCCAGCACTATCTCCATCTGGAACAATACAGGAAATGCTGAGCGGCATCACTTAAAATAGATTTTGGCCAGCATAGAGGGATTAAGAGACTTAATTTTCAAAAGGTGTGCTGGGACCTTAAATAACCATAAATAGTCAGGAGTTTGTGTTGGTGCTGCACTGGAAGAGTGGCAGCACAGGCAGTGTGGTGGTTTTTTGAGCCATGGGAACACGTTGCTTCCTTGCTGGATCATCTGCACCTTTCGACAGGACCAAGGGGGCTCCCACGTCCAACAGAGAGCCACTGCAAAGTCCTGACCCCACGGAATGCAAAATCACAAAAGTACTTGGAACCCGTGGAACAAGGATTTCACTCTCTGGAAATAGTCTGTGAGATCTGGCAGCAACATTTCCCATCAGATAGCAACCATGAGATCTTTGATATCTTATATAACTGCTATCCTTAAATAAAACGTATATCTAGTTCATCATTTTTTCCCCTGATTTAATTAGAATCGTGCTTAGTTTTTCAGGTTAGTGAAGTCTTATCTTGCAATATGCTGCAGATGCTACTGCTTGCTTTTTAATTAAAGTTTTTACTTGGGAGCTTTGTTATATCCCCACACTACCATTTAAGACCAAGAAAATAACTGTGTATTATTCCTAAAATGGGCAGCCATAGCATAATAAGAAACAATCATATTCAGCAAATCACCAAGAACTACTATGTGGTTTTCATTTATATGTGAGATTTTCTGAGCTTGTTTTTAATGAGCCTCCGTCAGAAGCTCCATCAGAACTATGAATTTTCCATGATAATATCTCTGGGTTTTTTTAAGTTTAGACTGTTGGGTAGTCAGCAAGATCTTCTGCATTAGTTCCCCAACAGCATCAGAAAGTTCAGCTGAGCAGTGCCATGCAAAGCAGCTGATTGCCCCCACAGCACAGCTCTGCAGGTGGAGTGGGCATGGGGAAGAAACAGCTACAACTCAAGAAAGGAGGAAAGGGAGACCTGAAACGGGGAGGGTGAGCAGGGCTGCAGGAACAGCAGCACTGTGGAAAGGTTCCAGGAGAGGAAACTGCTGCAGGAGTGGGGCAAAGACAGCAGGAATTACAGCAGGACTAAGGGAAGCAAGGATGCTGTGCCTGGGCACATGAGGCACAGGTCCCTGGGAGGGCAGATGGGGGTGCAGACGGGTGGCAGCCAATACATAATCTCCTGAAAGATTAGGAACCCTTGTTTGCTGGAAAGAATGATCTCAAGTCCTAATTTAGTAACAGGCAGGAGAGTTATTACTGCTCAGAGCAGTGTTGACCCCCAGAAAAGCAGCAACCACCACACAGCACAGACACAAACTGAAAAGAGAGTCCCTGTCCAAAGAGTTTCCAGGCTTTGTGCTGGGCAAGGCACAACGCAGGGATGCACACAGGAGTGCTCCCAACAGGGAGCAGAATGCTCAGTCCAGCTTTGCAAAATCCTGCAGGCTTCTGTGCAGGTCAGCCAATTCACTTTATTTCACTGTAGCACAGTGTGGTCTCAATGCTGATTGGTATGTCTGGAAAATTCTGGTTTGCAACTTTTAAAAACAGTTATTTAACACTAAAAACACACTCTAAATTTGAGTTAGTACAAAGCTGGCCTCTAGTTCAGCTCTTGCTTTCTGTAATGGCCCCTAAACTTAAGAGGAGCTGCAAAGAACATTCAGGAACTCTCCTTACATGCAAAGACAAGAGAAAGAAGGGAGAACAATTCCTGTGCTAGCAGCTTCTTGGTAGCACCATCTGGGAAGAGCCATGTTTAGTATCTGACGGAGGGAGTATTGCTTAGACCAGTTCCACTGGCCTCAGCCTAGAGAGGGAACAAGACCCTGAAATTCCGTTCTATTTCAGTGCCTTTAGCAGAACCTGAGCACTTCCTCACACACTGCACACAGACACAGGAGGATGGGTGGGAGCAGGGGTTTCATGGCACATCTACTGGCAGGTTGGAGACCTGGGCCTCAGAGAGATCATGGGAGCCTCAGGGCAATGCTCCAGTGCCCAGAGAATGTCACCCTTCAGACAAGGCAGACCTAGGTATCCTCTTCAGAGGTTGAATATTTGACTTTGTATCCGAGGCAACTGACGCAAACTGCATCAAGTGTCCAACCCGGGAGAAACGCTAGACCTTTGCTGAAAGGCATAACCCCTTCCCCCTGCTAGATCCTGGGCTTTACAAGGGTCTGAGTTTCTGCTTTAAACACAGCAGCAATTGGTACCAGATGTGCACGTCAGGGCCCTGAATGCACTGACAGCCCTTCATTGCCACGGGCAGCCCTGGGCCCCCCTGCCCAGCCCTGCTGTGCCTGTTCATCTGGGCACTGAGCCACATGCTGACCCCAATTTCTGCCTTGCCCCGGACTTGTCTCATCCCCGTGAACTTGGCTGCCCCTCTGAGCTCTGCCAAGCCTGGCCAGCCCTGCTCGGGGGCTGTGGGATGGGCCCCTACCCTGCCGGGCTCTCGGCTCCTGTCCCTCTCTGCTCCCTGACAGCAAAGAGGAAATGCTCTAAATTCCCCTTCCGAACTCGGCTGGGTGCTACTAATTTGTATTTAACTTACAAGTTGGTGTTTCCATACTGCAGAGGATTTGAATGTTTTAGACTGGATATGGACAAGAGAAATTAGACAAGACTAAAACTAAATATCTAACTGTAAAAGGAAATTGAGTATTAATAAAATCTAGTGCTAGAAACTTCTGCAAGTACTTTCTTTATATTTTGCAACTATCTTAACAATAGGTAATCCGTGGTAGCACTGATTCACACATCCCCACTTGCAGAATTACTTGACATCTAAAAAGCATCTGAGTTGGAGTTGAGACAGCCTGACGATCATGATGAGTTTGATATCTAAGTGTTTGGCTATTCCATGTTCTGACTTTCAAGCAGTTCCACAGAAGTACACTTAAAGTGTCTGAATATTCCTCCCACTTTGTCTCTTCTTTTTTTTTGTTGGTTTTTTTTTTTCCTTCCCATTTTTCCCATACCTACATCTAGGAAAGAACATAACCTGTGCACCAGATGTGCTATGTAAAACTCCTGCCTGCCCCCAGCCCCAGCCCGTGTGCCCCACGGGGGCTAACCCACCTCCAGCCCAAATGAGGAACATCTGGAGCACCACGAATGGCAGAAACAAGACTTTGCTTTGAACCACATTCCTCCCATCAAAGAGTCCTCTGTCTTGCCTTCTTCTTCTCCATTCCTCTGGGTAATCATGAGGAGAGGAAAGAACCGAACATTCGGAAAAGCCTCCTGGGGACAAATTCATTGCTAGTGTAACTCTGCTGAAGTTAATGGTGTTGCACCTTGGATTAAAATGGCACCATAATATTAAAAACCAGAGACAGCCTACTACCCTGTAATTACTGCCTAAGAGAGAAAAAAATAATAAAAATGATTCATGCTTATAGACCCCAAAGGGCACAGCTGGCTTAGTCAGTTTTAAAGGTGAAAATAAAAGGAGGCAGCTAGAATGTAGTGATTTAAAATTTGTATATATGTATATAAATATGTATAAATGACAGTCAGATTTTAAGAACAACATAATAGAAATATAATTTAATGTGACTGTGGGTTTTAAAAGACAGACAACAGAAGTAGCTCTTAGGAAAATTAAAGGCCTTCTTTCATACTGGCATAAATTAGGAATAAATTCCTTCTAATCATGCATTATACTGTTGTAAACTTAATGCAAAGGAATCGGGCCCCACAGCACCAAAATTGTTATTCTGTAACACAATCAAGCACCAGGAATTGCATTTTCCCCTTTTTAAAAAAGGACAATGTTATTTTTTTAGCCAGTTAACATTTAAAGGTCATTGTTACGTGAAGGAAACATTTCTTGTATTAAGTTTAGTGAAGTTGTTAGAAAGGCGCAGTCTGTTCCTTTATGGACTTCACTTTACAACACCATATGGAGGTGTGTGAAAGACACTCTGAAGCTCAGTGATATTGTACAGTATAACAGCAAAGGCAAAGCAGAGACCTGACAGAAGAGCTGCATGGGCTTCAGAGGCATTTGTCAGCAGCAGCTGTTGTATCTCCGTCTTACTTGTGATTTAAGTGAGGTTCACCCAGGCAATAATCCTCTCCAGCCAAAGGAATAAAACCCCATGATGAGAACTCATTTTCTGAGCACTGAGGGTCCTAGAGAAAGAGCACAACCCCCAATATTTCTGCAGATTGGCTGAAGAGCATCTCTGCTTACCCACCCCTCAGTGCAACGAATGATGGAGCAAACACTTGGCGCTCGTTATTGCCCAGATGTCCCCTGGTGGTCCTACAGCCCCTCGTGCCCACAGAAACACAGCTTTCCTTTATGTGAAATCAATAACCAGGCTGCCACGCATGCCCTTTGTACCTGCTGTAGCCAGAACACAAAGTCTTGCTCTCCCTAGCTGTGCCAGACATCACCATTTCCTAGAATAAATTACCTGGGGAAATCAGGTTTCGTTGTACAAACAAACCAGGCTTTCAGTTACACAGTAACTGAGACATTCAGAAAGAACCGGGGGGAGAGGGAAATTGACTGACAGGAAACCACTGAGTAGTTCCAGAAAGCTAAGAAAAAAACCAGAGTTTTGAAGACAAATTTTCACTAAAATATTTTCCGATATATGACTTTGTTATTAAAAATCCCCAGTAGGATCCATAACCATCTATGGAGGTTTTGTTGCTTATTCGTTTATAGACAAATATTCCCTTGATCAGACAGGCCCAAATTAAAAGTGATGTTAGCTTCTTAGTTGATTTCGCTAAAGAAAAAGAATCCCTCCTGTTTAAAGATATAGAAATGCACAAAAAAATATGTAGTTCTCCTTTTCTCTTGCTACTGAGATAGACACATGCTGACTTTTCATTAAAAATGTCACAGCTGTCAAGCTCTACTGAGACAGAGCAGTGAACACAGCCTTAAAGAAACAGAACATTGCAAAATATATAAGATGTTAAACAAATAAAATTTGAACTATGTTTTCCTTTTGCTCCTTCGTACAGGCTGGTTATCCTGTAGAGCAGACTCACCTCCTTTCCCAAGAACTGTCTGTAGTAAGAAGGGCTAGAAATTAATTTTCAAATGAAAGTTGAGTATAATGAAAATACATGAGTCCAGAAGCTGGGGATTTAGGCAAAATATCAAATACAAAGTCTTGTGACAGAACAGCAAGAGTTATCAAGGCTAAATAGCTATAAAAATCCCTGTCATTTTCCATTGTTTCAAGGCAAATAAGACTTCACTAGTTTTAGCACATACTCCTTTGTTCAGCCAGGAAGATCCATTCTACAAAAGCTTAATTAATATCCAATAGGCTACAAGGAAGAAGTCTTAGTTTAATATTTAGAAGATAAGACTTTATCTAACAGCACGTTATTTAACATAATAAAATCCACAGGAAAAAAGCAGACCCTTTGAGGCTTTATCACACTGCAGTAGACTTCAGAGACACTGATTATGAGATCGTGTTCACACAAAAACAACACATTAATTACCCAGAGAGCCTTGAAGTGAGCAGAAAGATTGCAAGAGTGGATTATCAATTTCTCTATCTTGACAACACTTGGAGCTTGACCTTTTAAGTACTCAGGCACCTAGTCTGTAGGTATGTGCTGTGTGAGGCATTTAGTGGGTGTTGAAAGTTCTACCCGGTGACAGTACTAATTTTTGAATGCCTTTATTCCTTTAAAAATCATCTGTCACTTTGGTTTTTTTATATGCAGTTTGAATTTCAGAATAACATCTATGAGAGATCTTAGGATGTTGCCTAGATCAAGATCTCCTTCTTGATATTATAACCCAAAGTAGGCATAAAGACATGAAACGAAAAAGAACCAAAGCAAAAGCATCATGTATAAATATATATTATATATAATTGTGTGCCGCTCTGGTTTAGCCATTCTCTGCAAGTGTTTTTCTATGCAAAATATGCTGATGAGAGCACCTTACCAAAACTGCAATTTCTGAAGGATACTGCTTATATGATTACAGGAGGCCCATGCCGTCAAGGGAACTTATATATAATGTCTAAATTATGTACCTGCTTTACTGTATGGATGACTTGGGTCTATAATTAAAGGCTTAATATTAAGTTTGATCTTTTAATGAAAAATGTCACCCATGAAACAGCAGACTAGAGCCTCAAAAATAAAGAAGTGTGTACCTTTTATTAAGAATCATCTCATTAACTTTATGCAAGAAATCCTCTGTAGACACACCTGAAACTGCAATATCCAGTGATCAAAATGAAACATGACTGGAGAAGAAATAAAATCCTACTTACTTCTGCCCATTTCAAAAGGGCAGTCAGTAGGAGAGGAATTATATGGAGAAAACTTAAGCGAAGATATATTATTTTTTAGCCTCAATGACAATGTGTTTGGCTTAGAACTAGCTGTCCAGGCTAAGGTGTTTGCATTATGCTATTTGGATTGAGGTCATCGTTTGCTATTCTGCAAGTGACAATACACACCTGCTGTAGGTCACACAGGAAAGCGGATTGTAATTATTGCTGTTTATATCAAACAAAGGGCACTGGTTCTGCTCTAATATTTTTGTAGAATTGGATGCCGCTATTGCTGTTGCTCGGTATTTTGTTTCAAGTGATCTACCTGATTATCAGTCCCTGTGCTTTGCGAGTGCCTGCGAGCGATAGAATCTCTAGCAGAGCTTGTGAAAAAAAAAAAAACATTGCTTTTTGAAAGGGTCCTATGAAAAACCCATTTCTTATACACAGCACAAGAGACCGTTTAAAAACCATTGGCATAAGTGTTGTGGAAATTATTCAGCACTGCAAAGACATGAGCGCTGTGGGAACAAGGCAAACTGGGGACCAGGGACACCGGCACCATTTCTGCGGCGGGAAGGTCTTGATGCCACCAGTCCTCACCTCACCCGTATTAAAGGTGACAAGCCTGAAGTTCTGAGGCTCACACATAACTTCACCTGTACTAAGGGTGACAAAACCGACCGCTACCTACAGCACCAGCTGGGAGCGTAAATGTGCTGCTGGAGTAGGAGCCAACGCAGAGTTATTTCGGTTTACACGGAATTATTTACCTGCCAAAAAGCTTCACGTCATCTTACCTTCCTCACGTAGCAGTCAACGCATCCCTAAGCTTTTTTATACCAGAAATACACTTAAAAGGCATTACAGACCGCCACAGACGCCACGCTTGCTTCACCATTTTCATTGGCACCTTTCGGCTAAAAGTCAAACATTTCAGGTGTCGCCCCCTTAAAGCCCGCGTGGCAGCGAAGGAAAGCGCCACGCAAGGCTCGGTACCATTCCTGCCACCGCGCTTTGTACCCAGCCCCAGCCTGGGGGAATCGCTGGTTACACCCCTGCCCGCCCCGGTGTGCCCCGTCCCGCCCCGGTGTTCCCCGTGTCCTTCCCCGGTGTGTCCCGTGTCCCTCCTCGGTGTGCCCCGTCCCTCCCC
>VZRO01008011.1:385868-408571 GCA_013397915.1 Daphoenositta chrysoptera | reverse complement strand
GGCGGGTCCCCAGGGCAGCGCTACCCCCGCCGCCCTCACCCTCACCCCGACTGCCGCAGACGTGAGGAGCAGAGTTCCTTGGAGATAGCTCGTAATAAAAACGAACGAGGTTAGCTCCTGGCAGAGGGGAGGAGGATGAGTTGTATCCTGCGGGGATAACTCCCCCACCTGCCTCAGGGCGGGGCGCGCTGCGCCACTGGCGGGGGAGGCTGCCCGGGGGCTCGGGGCAGCAGACAGGGCCTGTCCGGGGCTGCTGGAGGAGCTGGGGCAGGAGCACGGTGCTGGTCCCCGGGAACTCCCCGCGTACCTGAGCCCGGGCTGCTCCTGGGTACAGCGGGCAGAAGCCCCAAACTGGGCTTGGCCATTGAGGGTCTGTATTTTAACTCTCGGGGTCCTGCCAGCAAATCTTCGGGAGACAGCAGAAGAGCTTATTCTGGAAGCCCAGAGCCAGATACTGTAAATGCTCTAAATTATGTGGGGTTTGTTAAAACAGTGGGCTTAGAGCCTTTCTAATTTGCTGTTAAGACCAGATTTTGCTGATGGAGAGTCCCACATAACACCAACATCTGAATGGCAAATGCATATATACAAAAATAAGGAAACTAAAGCCTTAAACACAAATCCCATCAGACAGGCATGTTATGAGGTAATTTGGCATCCTCTTAGGTGCTGACCTTTCCTTGAATCAAGTTATTAACACATAAATTACTGTGAATAAATCTGATTATTTTGCCTGTCTTGCTGGTTATGCGTATCTGTAGGCTTTGCGTGATATTCTACCTTAGCAAAGTTTTAAAGCTGATTGTAGGAATGTTTTTCCTGTGTAAAGTAGATCAGGACTAGAGGGGGAGCGTGTTCTGAAGTGCTTTTTTCTGTGAGGCATCTATGCTGTCTTTCCAAAACCCAAGAGCTGTGTTAATCTGAGTGTAACTTTTCTTTGCCCTTCATTTTCACTGTGTGGATTTTGGTAGCTATTACAATGAGAGCCTTCATACATTGCTAAAGCCACTTTTGTTGTGTTCATGTCTAAAGTTTTCAGAATGACTTCCTTGGCTGACACGCCCCCAAATTATGAAATGATGTTTGCTCATCGATTCACATCGGATGATGAAGAATACCAGGAATATCTCAAACGCCCTGCAGATCCCCCTCCTATAGTTGAAGAATGGAGAAACAGATCTGGTGGCAACCAGAGAAACAGAGATCGGTACTGATTTTTCTTTTTAATCGTGGTACCACGAAGCTACTGGATGGAACCTGGCTTTGATGCACTACAGATGTGCCTTGGGGTTGTTTTTTAGATTTATGGTCTGTTGGAGTCTCTGTCCAAAGTTTCACCTAATGCCTGGGAATATTTTGTGTTGGGAAACAGTGTCCTTCATTGCTTAGCAAATGGTGTGTTGGGTAAGGAATTAATGAATGATCTCAGATGACTGTAGATATGTTTTCATGAGTTTCTCATAAAAATATAAATATTCGAGTTTCTTAAGAGTTACATGACTGTTTTCATGAAAACTGCCAAATACAACAATTCATTATCATTCATCTTTTTAGACTTGGTAATTTATGTCAGACTTTGATGTATCTCCTCATTGCAGGTTTCAAGATGGCAGATACTTTAGAGGGGACAGATACAACTGGCAAGGTGACTACAGATCTAATCAGAGGCCAGAGAGAGGTTGGGGTAACAACTACCAGCAGCACAGGCAAGGACAGTCCTACTCACCCCACTACGGGCAGTACGGCTACAACTCCTACAACCCAGGGCCTCGTTACCATCCCTACTGAAATCCCTGTGGGCTGAACGTCCACGGATGCTATGTAACAAATTCTGTCAGCTTTTAGTTCTCTTATTTTTTCCACAGTTTTATAGTTATCAGTCCATTGCTGTTTTTCTGTAGTGTGAAATGAAAAGGGTAACTCCTTTTATGAATAATAAAAGCATATTACGTGGAGTTTGTTTAGAGTCTGTAGATTTTAGATTAAATTTCTCTCATTCTTTTGTCTGGATATGTACTAGTACACGTCTTTTCTTCCATCACTGAGATTTCCCTCTGTTGCATTTTAGAAACCAAAACAGGTGAGGGGAGGAGAGCTGTGGTTTGTATGCAGCCTGTAGCAGTGGCACATTGCCTTAAGATAGCTCTTTTTGAAAATAACATGCTGTGTCTTTCTGTGGAGAGAATTCCTTAGTTTGGCTTTTGACAGTGAGAAGCTCAGTTTTGTTTGAGTTTCAGATGCCTTAAAACTGAGAAGAGAGATCCTATTACTGACATATTTTATGGGGTTGGCATAGTGTCTGTTGACTCAAGAGCTTCAATGCATTTGCAGTATTCCTCTTAAAAAGTGGTCTAAAAGTTGGATAAAAAAACAAGTAATTAAATATTGATCTTCTTGTAGCAGTTTAGTGATATGTAACTTTTACATGAGGAGTAATTTCAAACTTAGATTAATCTGTGTCATCTTCAAATAAATTTGGTGTGTGCATAACAAATTTTGAAATTCCCATTTTCAGTAAAGCTGTAAAACTTCAACGGTACTGTAGTTTGTATGAAATACTTTGTGCATGTTATAGAAGGAAAGAACTATGATCAGTACTGGTCTGTACTTTTTTCTGTATGGGAAAGTAGCATAAATAGTGCAGAGTGTTACTCAGTTCTTAGAATTGAAGATTTATGGGGTTTTTTAAGTATTCACACAATAAAAGTAGAGTTCACATATAATGATGGTTCTGAGTATTTCTGAAACCTACTTTTGAGACGTTCAGGATTGCAACATTTTCTCCTCAGCCATCAGCTGAACAAGGAGCTGCACTGACAGATAAGTGCTAATACTGGACAGCTGTGGGCTTAAGTTAGAAGAATGGCCTACTCAGCAGCAATCAGAAGGATGAGACACATTGTGATTAATTAGAAGTCTGGCGTGTTAATCCACTATTCACATTCTGCTCTAATAGGGTCAGAGTTCTCTGTTTCCCCATTTACGTGATCAGCTAATTTGTAGCAAGGGAGCAGTGCGTGTCTTTGTACTTGACATTTTCTTCAGCTGCTGTACAGAAACAGGGCCCCATCCCTGCTGACTGCTGCAAAAGTCATGGCATTATGTGATAAGGAATGCAAATTAGTGCATCTTGATTTAAAGATAAAGTGCAGAAGTCAAAAGCAGAGTCCCCCAGCTCATCAGAGGCTTTTAAGAGCTAATGGGGGTGTTTACACAGAAAGAGTCACTGGATGAGGCTTTCACATAGGCTGTGATACACAAGTGTCTTCACTGACCTAACAAGTATTTGTTTCCTGCTTTTCATGTAATACTGCTAGCTCTGATACAGGTTTTAATATCCTACTCCCTGAAGTATTTGCCTCAAATTCAGTTAGAAATCTTTTCACAAGAGGTTTGTTTTTCCTCTAAGGAGTTCCACTGGATGAAACGCACTCCTTTGAACCCTCATTAATGCAGTGCAGCCTTTACAAAGGGAGATACAAGACCAAACCAAGTTCTTACCTCTGCTCTGTAGAGAGCCTGCAGGTTGGTACCCTTGGTGGAATTCCCTTTTAATGCAGAATCATGTGCAAAGTGCCAAACACCCCAGGCTCCTGCCTCCAAGAAGGGAGTGCATCTCTTCCTGCAGAGCCTGACTCTGCCAGCTTTGCCACGGAAGTCAGGCTGTGCCAGGATGTTCTTCTTCCTTACCATCTGGAGTACCATCTCAGGTTGAAATGAAACCCAGCAGAAGGAACAGATCTGTTTCTTCTGTTGCCTTTCCTCAAGCTCAATAACTATTTTATTATTTTGATTATCTTTCAGCTAGTGAATGAAGAGTCCTAGAAGGGTTTGGGTTGGAAGGGTCCTCAAAGATCATTTAGTTCCAAACCCCTGCCACACCTTCCACTAGGCCAGGCTGCTTAAAGCCCCATCCAACCTGGTCTTGAACACTTCCAGGGATGGGGCATCCACAGCTTCTCTGGGCAACCTGTGCCAGTGTCTCACCACCCTTGCAGAAAGGATTTCTTCCCAGTATCTGAAGCTGGCATCTTTCAGTTTGAAGCCATTCTCCCTTGTCCTGTCACTACATGTTCCTGTTAAAGTCCCTCCCCAGCTCTCCTGTAGCCCCTGTAGGCACTGGAAGGTGCTCTAAGGTTTTCCCAGATTCTTCTCCAGCTCTCTCCCTGTCTTCATGGCAGCGTGGTGAATCCCACTCTGCTGGCTGTGTGGCACAGCATTCCAAAAAAAGGCCAGGTGGTGTAGAATTGCAGAAAATGGCAAATCCAATCTTCAGCACTCTGGGTGAGCTGTAGAAGTGGATAGATCAGGATGGTCTAGGTGGGAGTTATGAATTACAATCACACATTTCATGGTCTCAGCTGTCTTATTTTGAGTCTCTTGACTGACACCAGGAGAGAGAGGCCAGTGCAGCTTCCCAGTTCGTGTTTTTATATTCATGATTCCCATATGCCTCACCAGTTGAGCTCTCAATTCAACTTTAGGGCTTGTATTATTTACAATTTTTTTCCTTGGAACAATTAGGGAAAAAGTCTAATTTGGGGAGGTGGGGGGATAGGAATACATTGCTAAATAAATGCATGCCCTGCACCAGACAGAAAAATACATCAAAATATATTTCCTCTGTTTCCATTTAGATGAATTAGTATTTACGATAAAGTCCAGTTTACTGTCTCTGTCAAGCTAAATAAAACCAGTTAAGTATTGCCTGCAATTACAGTTTGTGCACTACACTGTGTTACAGATGATAAAAGTGAAGCTGGGCAACTTAATATTTGCAACTTCAAACACTATAGAAATTGTTTGCTTTAACTGTGCTGGAGATTACAGAGTAAACATTAAAATTCAGTGTCTGGAATCTGACTTTAAGAGATCTCTTCCATCTGACATTTGCTCAGACATCATTATTACCATGAATAAAACAAAGGTAAGTGTTATGTATTAAAAAATGACTGCCACATTACCAAGAGTGTGAACACAAAGTTCTGAATAGGGCTTTGCAGCAGTTCTAAATCCATTCCTGAACACATACAGCAATTTTTCATGGATTGTTAATTGATACTGAAGAATAATCATGCTAAATTACAGGTACTGTGGCAAATAACTAAGAAAAATCAATAGCTTTTATACAGTTTCTTAACTAGCATGTTTAAAAATGCTAAAGGCTTTCAAATCACAGCTAAGCCCCTAGAAACTTGAATGCAAAAGAACGTGCAGAGTAAAAAAAAAATATCTTACGGTGATTTGTGAGATCCAGTCTTACAAGTTTTCACTGCTATTCAACCGCTATTTTATTATTATTTATGTGCAGCTGGGAACAGAAATGTGCAAATGTGCTTTGAAAGGTTAGTTAGAAGCTGAACTACTTTCAAGAAGCTCTCTAGTAGAGATTGCAGACAGGGCAGGCAAATGTCATTTGCGATATAAATATAATCAACATTCAACTCCTGCAACAAGAAAGATATTTAATCTACTGTTTAAATATATTTTAATATATTGCAGCAGTTATATATTTGAATATATTTAAACTCATACTATTAATTTGCTAATAAGTATTCTGCTTAACCAAGAAACATGCCCACATTTGCTTCTTATACTGAGATGTTGGAAGGGAAAAGCTTTTTGTATCAAATCAAAAAGAAGGTTTTATCTGCCACCTATTCCTGAAGTAAAACAAAAATCTCTGAATTGCACAACTCTGGGGAATTTTTCTGGCTGGTCCAACTGTGCTGTCACACCTTCTCTAAGGCTGACAAACAAGAGGAGCACGAACAAGAAGCAAGAAGGAAGGAAAACAGGACTGCACCTTAGAGCAGCTACTGACCACCTTGGGAGCAATCTGGCAAAACTGCATCTCCTTTGCCTTTCATTTGCCAATCAGGAGAAATTGCTATAATCTGTCTCCTTGTCCCTGAATGTTAGAAGGGAGCTGCATAACCCTGCCTGAACTCTGCACAGCGCTGATACTCTAATGCCCAGGAGCTAAGCACGATTATAGGGCAGATCAGGTTTCCCTGAAAGCACCTAGGAAAAATTCAGCCTGTTTCAGAACACAGGGAGGTAAACCTAGAGATCAAAACTGAGTCCAGCAGCTGCAGCACTGCCAGGAGAGTCGATGGCAACCATGCTGTGGTGGTGCACAAGGATCTTGCCTCTCAAGAGGCTTATTTTTTGATTAGGCCCTGCAGGCTGGAATGTATTTTTGTGTTTACCATGGCCTATATTTTTCTTCAGAAAGCCTGGACTGCACTTAGTGGTTGTCAGTCCTCATTTGCTTGTGTGAAACAGCGATGCCAAAGTGTTATTTCTGCACAGCTCGCCCCTAAGTACCCTGCCCTGTTAAAATGCACATTTCTTACAAGAGATGGTGGAAGTTGCCAATGCCTATGCTTTACTCCAAGTCTGATAAACACACAACAGGATCATATCACAATCGTATCAGCATCCTCAACGCATAACCTCTGTGTTATTTTTGACTAGCATGAAAACAAATGAATGTTATCTTTATCCTAATACAGAGAAGCCTTTTTTTTAATCAAATCATACTTCAGCAGCTGACTTTCCACCCCTCCCCACCCCCAAGTATGGGCTCCCTTCTATTTTGGGGGTGGTTGTTGTGTATTGCGTAATCCAAATTTTGCTTCATTAGTAAGAGATGTCTCAATAACAAGGATCAAAACTGCTTCTGCTCATTGTTTGAAGAAAAAACCTTATCTATTCAAGAAATGAGTTAAAGTCACGAAAATAACTTAGTTATTTGTTATAGAACTACAAAAATAATTAATGCTCAACCTCATCCATGAAAAAAACAATCTTCAAGGATTCAAGCAGAATCTTCAAATTGAAACATGTTACATGTTAAAAGAATGACTAAGACACTAAGCTTTTTCAATGTTCTTATTCTGTGTGAGGAAAGACAATATGGTATTTATATATCCACATAAATTAAATATTCAAGGTTATAATCAGTACTGCTGAGGTAAAAATTAAAAGCCCAATTATATTGTAAGACATTTCACACAGCTTTTGGCCAGGTTTAGCATGATCAGAAAGTGGATGCTTTTTGTCCAAAGTCATGTCTGAACGTTTTTTCTGAATAAATGCTTGAAACTATACATTTTTCCATTGAAAACGTTCTCAAGAAAAATAAAATTACAGTAATAATTGCCAAAAGCAACCAGCCTCAAACAATTACATATTTTTTTTACGTAACAAGAAAATTATTTTTCCACAGCAAAGGCCTGGTTTTCAGTCATCATGTCATCTTGATTTATGAAGGCCACTGAGACCTAAACCAAAGCACATTTAAGAACAGTGCTTCAGTGGTTTTAATGGTACGAGCATTTAAATACAGCATACAAAAGCTCTGGAGTTTAGAGCAGTGTAGTGCAAGAGCTCTGCGGGGACACACATTCTTCTCAGATCGAGCTCCTATTACTCATTTACAAGCCACACTTGAACACACGCTCTGAAGAGAGCTGAGGGAGCATCGAGCCTGGGGTACGCATCTGCTCCTCCAAACCCCAGCTGAACTCCCCTAAGAATGTAAAGGAGCTTTACCTTAAACTGCCAACGTGGGCAAATCCTATTTCTCCAGCCCTGCGGCTCAGAGAACACTTCCATCAGAAGGATTAATTTGGTTTTTTTGTGTTCTAAGAGAAAATGTGAGTGGAGGGGTGGTGATACAGCACTGGCAATGAAGGGAAGGAGCACGGCTGAGCTAAAGGATCCTTTGATGGCTGTTTCCCCACATATCCTGCAAAGGAGAGGAAGTGCTGAGATTTGACTGCTGGTCATCAAGTGACTTTATGGCCACATCACAGCCTGAGGGGAGGGAAACAACAAAATGAAAACCAACCAAACAAAAAAACCACCAACAAAACAAACCAAAGTCCTTCCTCCACAGACTCCACAGACTCACAGAACAAGCTGGCAGAACACAGAATGTGGAAGCAGGTAAGAGCTGGCTCATTACACTGGCACACTTTAAGTCCCTAAGCAAGGTGGACAGATGCAAGGGACATTGAACAAATCACTGTTTATTACACATCCTGCAGCCTGGGTAAATCCTATTGAAGAATCTCTTTAGACCCCACCAGTAGGATTTTAGTTTTTAGAGACAAAATGGATTTAGTGCTAGATAATAAAAGCTAAGCCTAATCTTACTTCTCCCCACACCTGCATTAGACATATTCTTACTACTGACCTAGAAATGCTTTTTAAATCTGATACTGTTTTTACTCTTGCCTTCCTATCACTACACAGGCACCAGGCCACTTATTCCAGATATAGCTGTTTTACTAGTTTCTCATATTCTGAGCACTTCTGAACACAAGAACTCTTAAAGCTACTTTAAAATTCTAAAAAGACAATTTTGCCACAGTTCCAGTCATTCTTCCAGAACTAAAAAGAAAGTGAAAAGGATGTTTTCAAAAATAGAACCAGACATGCGTGTTACATGCTCAGCTACAAATCACATTTAATGCTTTTGTGTCTCAGCTTCCATCTGTAAAACTGTGGTTCCCTGCCCTGTTTTCCTCTTCTGTGCTCTGCTTTTTGGCTACAAAACCTACCAGGCAGCACCTACTCCATATAAAGCATAGGTATGGTATATAAATCTCAGCTGGGGTCTGTGTGTCCCAACACAGTGTATTAGAAACCTTCTGGTGAGCAAATTAACTTATTTGTTGATGAAAAATATTTTTTAACTAAACCGAAAGATACTGTGAAGGCAGTGACTTGTTTTAAATAGTGTCTTTATGTCACTCCATAGTTATATAGCATATATATATGGGATTCTGTGGTCTAGGAAGCTCCCAAAGCTAGACCTGCACTAAACACTAAGTGATTCCAATCCTATGGGTCCAGTAGAAAAAGCCTTAAAAAATTAAAGTAGCATAAGGACAGCATCATCATAGCTAAGAGGTGTGAATAGTCCAGCCTGATAGTTAATACTGAATTATATAGAGGTGAATTAAAAACGAGGGGGCAATCTACTCAAACCAGATTCCACATCAATAAAACTTGTGACAGTTACTGTATTGAATGTGCTATTCATGTATATTTAATTGATTTTATAAACATTCTCTCACACACCATACAGTCACAGCAAGGGTGACAAAATTCCAGCCTTAGAAGTATTAGAGGGCTTCCTTTTTAAAAAAAAAAACCCAAGGAGATGCAAAAATGTTAATGCAAACAACAAAATTACATAGTTATACATCTGAGTTTGAAAAAACATAAAAGGTAAAGTTGTTCTTTGCACCTACAGGAAAAGAAAATAAAATACTGTGGTGAGGGGAGGAATGGATGAGTCAGCTATGATGGGAGAGGGGATGTACTGGTGAAGGAAAAGAGTGATAGATCAGCCCTTGCAACAAAAGTCTCTTATCAGAAATAAAATCTTATTCTAGAAGAGTCTAGTGAAAGGTCAGTGTCCTTAGCAGCTGAGAAGATGAAATCATATAACTGAAGGTAAAATAAAAACCTATTTAAAAGACATTTGTGATTGATGAGAACTGGAGGACAAAGATGGCATCACAGACCGTTGGCAAGAGAATTCCTCCATATGGCAGCTATTTCTCATTAATGCTCTGGGGGAGGATCCCAGACATCCCAGCAGGTCCTGTCGTGTCTTTGGATCCAAAGCTGTCCACGCACTCAGCTGCTCCCTGGCTGAACTCCACTTCTGCAGCACAGAATGCCCACAGCAGTGCCAGGAACACGGGCTGGTGAACAGCTCCTGTCTCTTTCCATCACAGCTTCCATACTGCGTTTGGACAGGTGGAAACCTGTCCCTAACCGTGCTGCCCAAGACATGGCTCAGGAAACAGTCTCAGATTCTTCACATTTTCTGCTACTAGTATAGAAACTTTCAGGATTCCCTCTGAAAGCTATTCTTTGAAGCCCTGGAGCTCATTGCAAATTCCTTCTCTCAACAATAGCTTAAGCCTGAGAGCTCTTCACCCACTACACTGTTTATCATCAGCTATGGATGGGTTATTTTGGGACAGCTTCATTGTGGAACAGAGTGTGGCAGTGACTTTGTAGTATTTTTGTCTGCACCACTTGGGATAAAAGCAGCCTATTCAGAGAACCCAGCTGAGTTCAGGATCCTTACAGCACCTACCAAAATCTCTATGGAGCACCCCTACTATTGCTTGCAAGAGACAAGAGGAGTTTAATACGACAATCTCTGTAAACTACACAAGAGTGCCTCCGTTTCAAAAGCTGAGAGGAGGTTATTAAACAAAAGAAAATTACTGTAGGTAATAAAAATCACTGACACCTCACTGGGAGTTGCCTGGGTTAATACAGACAGGATGGAGAACACTACAGACTCAAAAACAAGAAAAGGGTCCAAAGAGCAGAATTTATTTGAATTCCTATGGATTAAGCCGCTAAATAAACCACATTTTTTCTATGAGCATAACAGATATAAATACATAAGAGCAGTCAGTCCACTGCAGCATGCTGAGAACCTAAACAAATGTTAGAAGGCATGAAGGATGTCGAGTGTGTAACATCTGCACCTCAGCCGGGGTGGGGAAGTGCCCTGCTGGGGCTGCTGCTGGTGCAGCTCCCGGTGTCCCCGTGTCCCCGTGACACTGCCAGCCTGCAGGCAGAGCTGCACCGTGCACAGCTTGGAAACAGGGCTGATTATCTGCCAGCAGCTCATCGGCTGCAGATTCCCATGCAGTAACAGCATGGCCTTCTGTTTTAACCAGCAAAACACTACAGCAGAATCGCTGATCTGTAGTTATGATTTTATTTAATTCATTAAATTGTTTACTCTGTGTCCACATCTTACTCCATTTCCAAGTCAGATTAACACGTCACTTCAGATTAGGATAAGCAATACATCCTGAATACTGATACAGGCCAGAATGTGATTACACTAAACTCAGTTTATAAATCTTCTTAATTGACTCTTTATCAGGTAACTTTACTATACGCAAAAGGACATAAAGGAATAAACCAAAGATCACACACTTAAGAAACAATTAAAATTGGTATTTTAAATCACATTTGTAACTTCTAAGAGCTTTCAAATTTATGACTTAAAATAACGATTTTTTTAAAAAGCATTTTTTCCTCTGTGAAAGGTATTAAGAGGAAATTGAAAAGCTCAAGGAAAATGAAGATCCATTTTTCACATTTGTGATGAGCCGACTCTGTGCAGTGGGAGAGGTATTTATCATGCATAGCCTGTCCTCCTCCTTGGATGCTGTCCTCCAGTTTGGACTGGAAGCAGTGTGTGTTAGAGGATCATTAACCAGGGTCATGTATATCATCTCTGCTCACAAATGAACACTGTCATCACTGCAACACCCACAGAGACCCTGTGTAATCAGGGCGAATGCAGGCATTGTGGCTCACACACGACAGAGCAGACAGACTGAACCGCACAAAAGAAATCTGATTTTCCCCAAAACACACCCATCCCAAAGCAAGGGCAAGGCAATGGCCTCATAGCTGCTGCAAGGCTCCTTGGAGCTGCTCTGTCCCACACGCAAAGCACAGAACCTACACAGACACCTCTGGCCCTGAGGGACCCTGCCTCCAAGTGTTACCTCAACATTGGGTTACCTGGCTTCCAGATGGACAGCGTTCTTATCCCTTGGATCACACGAAGTTTCAGGCACGTGACAGGAGCTTTACACTGTGAACACATAATGAAAGAAGACTGGAGGCAAATACCACCTTACCCTGCCTTGTAAAGCACTCAGATGGCATAGTGAGAGGTATAGATATGGAAGGATTGCTTAACTCACTTTTATTCCTGTCTCTGGGGTCTAAATGCAGTATCTCTGTTTCTCTCTACTACTGCACTGCTAAAATTACAGGAATCTGGGCCCGCGGCGTCTCGAGGGTCCAGCCCTCGCCCGGATCGTGGAGGGAGAAATCCCTCAGGCGTCCCGCCCGGGAGTCGGGAAGTGCCCTGGGGGAGCTTCGGGCTGCAGAGCCTCCTGTCACGGTGGCCAGACAGGGAGGATCGCACCTCGGCTGAGGGTGGCTGGGGCTCGCCGGAGGAGGAGGGCGGAGCGAAGGGCGGGGACTCGGGGCGGCTCTCGGGAGCTCCCTGAGGGGAGAGAGACGGGACCGGGCCCGAGGGGCTGAGGGGCGGGCAGGGTCTGTTGGGGGGGAGCGGTTGGGGCGGTTACAAAATTCAACCAATCACTGAGGGCCTGGGGTTAACGGACATTACAGCAACCAATCACTGAGGGCCTGGGGTTAACGGACATTACAGCAACCAATCACTGAGGGCCTGGGGTTAACGGACATTACAGCAACCAATCACTGAGGGCCTGGGGTTAACGGACATTACAGCAACCAATCACTGAGGGCCTGGGGTTAACGGACATTACAGCAACCAATCACTGAGGGCTCAGGGGCGGAGCAAAGGTAACAACCAATGGGGAGCCGAGCTGGGGAGAACTTTCTGGAAGCTGGGGGCGTTGAGGGTTCACTGACAGCTCGAGTGCTGAGGGGAAAGGCGGGAAGGGAGCCCGTGGTGTAAAACAACCGGGGTGGGGGAACCGGGACCAAACCATTTATCAACAGATAACAATAAACAAAACCACAACACAGGAAACTAATTATTGAAACTGAATTCATTTCTGTTCAGTTTTTCCCACACAAACCTGTCTCTTACATGGCACTCTTGACCCCTAGCATTTCAGAAATCATTTTAGGTTCCTCTTTTTGCCATAAAGGAGAGGAATGCAATGCAGTACTGAAGAAGACTGAGCAATATTTTCATCTCCTTCCAGGAGTCTCATGATCCGCTCTTTTTCCATTACTGTTTAATGGCATTATAATTACTGTTAGTCTCCAGTGTTCAGAATAATCACAAAACAAATACAACCTTGATTATGCTCATATTATTATTTGTATTACAGGGGCAACAAGAGATTCTGAACTTTACCAAAGGAACAGAGGAATCTGCATCTCCAAGAACCCCCACTTAATCTAGAATGAGAATTTGTAGGTTATTATAAACAGAAAAGACTGGAGAAAAGGGGCAAAACCCAGAGGTTTCTATACCCTGTTTATATGCTCCTATTTTCTTACTTTAGAAGTCTGACATGTTTTTTTTTTAAAGATTCTGTCCTTCATGAAAATGGACACATAAGGCATATAGGATAATCAGCAGTCCTACTCTACACAATTGGCTCAAACCTTTTTGTTTAGGACAAGTTCTTCTCTAAAACCCTTAAATATAGTTATCTCCTCTGCTGCCAACCCAACGTTCACGACAGCCTTGATAGCTTATTCTCTGCTGCCAAACCTGCCTCCAGTCACACTTTCTTTTTGCAACCAAGAAGTCACAGATTTATTTATCCTCTGAAACTGTGGGCTGTATTTATCCTCTAAAACTGAACGAGCATGTAGCAGTAGACCAAAGGCTCCTTTGTGGAGAAAGCACATATAATCTGGAAGACAGACAGATGGGTGTCTCTTCTGCTTGATGCTGTTCACAGACAGCAGAGCAAAGGGAAATTAAGTGTTTGATTCACTCTCTCAAATACTACACTATCAAGTGAGTCAGTTAATCAGAAAACCTGATTTAACCATTCTCAAGTGATTTCACTTTAACTGTGAAGTGTCATCCTCTTTGGCTATTTGCACTTTTTCCAACAGTGACAATCCACACAGCAGAGGGGCTAGGTCTGAAATTCAGAGATCAAAGGTGCCAGTGATGGGCATGAATTTCTCCAAGTTCAAATTTATCTTTAATTAGCTTCTTAACACTTCCTTTTCTGACACAGAAGACTGTCTCTCATATTTTGAAACATTTTTTAATACAGTCCAGAGCTCTCTTCCCCTGCAGAGCCAGCTCACCACATCCTCTAACCTGACAGAGCATTTCTGGCAGCAGCTCCTCCCGGTGCCAAAGGCTCCCAGGGCTGCCAATTCAGCATCAGCTGAACCTGTGGGAGATCTCAACACTTTGGACAAAGCTCTGCAGACAAGACAAGACCCAGGAGCTGCAGTTGGCCTACCCTGGAGATGTGCCAGCCTCTCACAGCAATTACAAAGTGTTAGCCCTGCCTTGCTGTGAGGGGTAAAAGTTCAGCCACCAACACAAAAAAAATATTGGCAAGATGTAGCTGCCTTTGTGGAATCAATTTACTTAAACAAGAGGGGAAGGCAGAATAGATGAACTACTTAGGAGCAGTTCAGCAACTTTTTCATCTGAATTTGTACTTTAACCCACACAACTCTCAACAACAACCACATCTATAGATGCTCTTTTTATATTGCACATCAATGACCCTCACATGAACCTATAATTTCAGAAGATGAATCTTCCCTGTTTGAAAATTTCAGATTGGCAGGACTCAGGAGTCACACTAAGAGGGCCATAGGTAATACCCTTTCTCCACCTAGATTCACAGATTGCCAGTAAGAAATAACTGTGAAACTTATACTGCAAATTATTAGATTTACAGTCTTCAAAAACCTGACAGGTTTTTTCCCCATTCTGACTTGAGTGCTAAACAGCAGAGGAGGTGCTATGAAACATCTAGAGTCTATTACACCCTCTGCTCTGTGTATCTTCCTTCCCAGCAAGGTTTACAAGGACATGCAGAACAAGCCTGCAAAGCCCACAAGCCAAGCAAAATTACTCATAGCCCAATAAGTTAACCTTTGATCAACAAAATTATTCTGTTCCTCGTATTTTATTTTCTTTATTTTTTGATTTGAGAAGTTAACCTATTATACAAACCCAGGAATCAAACAAACAAGGTCTGTTTCTTCAGAGAGTCTCATCAAGGTAACATTGGATAATCACAGGGCAAGCCTAAAACCCAGCCTGAAAATAGCCAAGACCTGAAAATGAGCTAACAGGAATTGCTTATTTAGGTTTGGAAGTTGAAGTGTGTAAAACCTGGAGCACTGCACTGAATTCCTCCCCAGGTAAAAAGACCAAGCTGGTTCACTGAAGTGAGCAGGAATTACATGCAGCTGAGAAACCAAAGGTTTTCTGTAGGTTTCCTGTGGAGGTCTACCTTAAAGCAAGATCAGTGAACAAAAATATTTTCAAATTCAGATTTACAAGGGCAGCCCCATAAAGCTGGCAGAATGGCTTATGGCAAGCTCTGGTATTACACATTCTTTTTGTCTTTAAGTGCATAAAACGTATATCAACATCTTCTCTGGCAGGCTCACTTTACTAGTTTTTGCATATTTAGGATTCATATACTTTTCAGACTACTGAAAGTAGTGTTTAATTAGATCTTACACCTTCTCTGCTTTTACACACACAGGTACTTGACTACTGAAAGACAGGCCTTGCATCTACAATTTAACAACAGCTATTCTCAAATTAATGTTTTCAGATGTTCTATTTTCCCATTTTTCTTCTGCCAGAAATATTGCCTGGCATGGTATTAAATAAAGAAAAAAATTTATTCTATCTGATGTGACAGCCAGCACAGCAAACAGAAGTCATAGACTTTGAGAACATCATTATAAGCTGATCATCTTTTAAAAATATTTAACAAAAAGCTTCTGGGTCTGCTTTAGCAGCTGAACCTGAACTCAGCGAGGAAGTGTCTGAACAGAATCAGACATTCTCATTAAGTAAAATTAGCCAAGTGCAATTTGCCTGGCTGGTTCCCTCTATGTATTAGCATTTATATTCAGTCAGTGATGAGCTTAATCAGGTTTTTCAAACGAAAAGGAAAAATCTCCTCAAAACCCATAAACCTACCAGGTTTATTAGTAACAGTTTGCACTTCCATTGTAAAAAGGCAGTTAAGAAACTGAAGAAAATTGTCTGTTCAGAAGTGTATCTGAGTAGCAACCAGCAATCTCTCCTCATAGGAGGAACATGACCTCACATACGTGCTGGCTGATTGCTGTCAGATTTACTGGAGACAAATTTTCTTGTCTCTTCCTTCATTAAAGGGCAAATGCCAGGAGGCTACAAAGAGCTGCCACAGGGCCTCACTGGAAGGGACAGGTTTGCCCTCTGATTGCAAAGATTGTATCACAAGGTCTTTCCCCTCCTTCCACAATGAATGCATCTCTAAGGGCTGTCAGGCCCAAGAAACAGAAAAAGAAATGCAGTGGCACCTGAGGAGATAAGCATCAGCAACAATGCTGATGTGACAAATACAGAGCAGAAACAACCCAGAGAGCCTGGTCCTGCTGGAGGGCACTCACCTGCAACAGCAGCAGCAGAACTGAAGGTGAGAGGCAGCAGCAGGGCCCAGATGTGGCAGGGAGGTGGCTGCTGGGGCTGAGCTGATACCTCCATCAAAGGTAACCCACAGACCTTCTGAACATCAGCAAGGAAGAGGAAAAAATGTGTAGATTTTAAGACAAGTTTTGGAAAGTAGCACTGGTGAAAAAAAAAGGTTCCACACAAATAGCTTGTTTTATAAAATTCGACTTGGCAATGCCCCTGTCAGACAGCTGGGCACAAAGTATGTCCTAACACATGTTGAGAGCTTTGAAATTTGTTGTAAATTATGCCTCAGTGCATCCTGGTTTGCAAAGGACTACAGCAAAAGCTGGCCAAAGGAACAGCATTGCTGCAGCCTTTCCCACATGCACTGCACACCTATTAGGTATTAGAAAAAAAACAACTTAATGACAATCACCCCAGATTTATAGTTTGTAACCCAGCTATTCTCTTAAGGCAGACAGCTGCTTTATCTGAGCAGCATGAAATGAGGCTTTGACCCTCTGTTGTTCTTTTTCCTTGGGTCCATGGCTAACTGCTCTCTTTACAGCACGTTTCTATAGTGACCAACTGCTGAACTGATACTCAGTATATTTCCCTTTTCACCTGCCATACCTCAGATTTGGAAACTCAGACTGTTATTTAAACAATATTCCAAAAACTTACTCTCAGGCTGTAGAAGATGGCACGGTGGATACTTCATCACTCTGACTTCCCCAGCTCTTGAAAGAACAAATAAATGCAGCATTTATAGATGAAAGAAAATTTATCACAGCTCAGTAACAATTACTTGAGAAGCCAATATATAAGGGACCAGGAAGAAACGAATTCCCAGTATCTCAGAGAAGTACCAGACTCCTCCTTTCAGGCAAGCATTTAATTTCTTCAGCAGCTTTTTGACTGTTTATTGTGTGTCAGTTGTATTAAGAGCACTTTGCCTCAAGTGCAGCCCCTTCCCAGAGAGCAACAACCAGGGCAGGTTTTACAGGAACATAAAGCACTGTGCTCCCCAAAGGAGACAGGGGAGCCTGTTTTTAAACCAGTCAATATGCCAGTGAATCATCCTCCCAAGATAAAGACTAACAACATTAAGAGGGGAATACAGTAGGTAGAAGTAATGAAGAAAAAGTTTTAAAAACTCAGCTGGTTCAAGTTTTACTCATGCAAGTAAACATTACGAGAGGGGAAACAAGAATGAGATGTGAAGCACTGAGCAGGAAGATCAGGTGCATCTATCTTCCTGGAAGCTGGAAGCAGGAAGATATTAAACTGTGCTTTCTGCTAAATTGCTGCTGCCAGTTATTGACAAAGTTGTCAATTATCTGGGATTATTTAGACTGATGATACCTGAAGAAACGAGGATTTAGAAACACTTGGGACTAAAAGGAGAGATAGGAATGCACTGCAGATGATAAATGGAGTGGATTGAAAGAAAAAGAGCCAAGAGGCCAGTTTCAGAGGGTATAATTAAATATCCTTAATTAGCATATTACACTACTACAATGAAACCTACTTTCAAAGCTGGATTTTAGAAAATAAATGTAACTGAGTGGATGAAAGACTAAGACCCTTCTATGCCGTAAGACTGGCATAGAATGTATTCAGATAACTTCTATTTTGCTAATGTTTAAATAACTTAATTATACTTAGAAATTGCACTGACTGCCCAGGTCTGCAAGCAGTAAGATACTAAATCACCATTAGCCAGATTGTACCAAAATTGGTCAGACCATGCATTAGAGGAAGAGGACAGTGTTTGATTTCAGTAGTTGAGTAATCATGTAGCTTAATGCACATGGATAAAGCAGGTACCAACAAGTAAAAGTTATGCAGCAACTGGCACCACGATGTTTTTAAATTGGTCCAGGAATAAGAATTTATTTTGATCAGAGATTTGTAAAGTGTTTTGAAATTCTTGGAAGAAGCTTCTTACAATATCACAAAGCTCTGCTCTATTAAAAACATACTCTGCTGGAGTAAGGGATATTTGCATCCACAATTTTTTCAATAGAATAAAAGACATTTCACCATGTTCATGAAGAGACAGTTGACAGGTTAGGATTTCAATCCAAGACTTGTAGGAGCTAGGCCTAAATCACAGTTTTGGCACTGTTTGGTCACACATGTTGCTTAACCCTTCTCTACCTCTCTTTTGATATACAATGGACCAGCAGTTCCTGCCCCCCAAACATTTCACCAGGTTACATAAATCCACAACCAAGATATTCGGGATATAGTTGGAAGACAGCACAAAAAACATTGACATTAGAGGCTGTCAGATATTAGATATGATTCTAGGATTCTATATGGCAACACCACAGTGTTACTGATACTACCATTCTAAAATAATTTTGGTTACTCATATTAAATAAATTGTACATTCCCAGCACGTAAGGGCTTTATTTGCCACACTATTAGAATTCAAGTTACTTTCATTGATTAGGAAGAACAGGTGCAGAATGCCAGATTAAGGTGTTTAGGAAAGGTGAAGAAGCCAAAGCAGAAGCCAGCAAGGCCAAGGCAGAACATGCTGACAAGACAGAGAGGGCACTGAAAAACTAAACTGGCTGTTGTAGATAATCATCATTGAAGATCAATGTACTTCAGAGACCGTATCTGTCCACACAGCTCCTCCCCCAGTCTGTGTCTGAGGTCATGGGAAAGCGTAATACATTATTTCAATTTCAAAGAAAACTTTATAATGGTTGTTGCAGCATCCAATTCCAAATGTAATTTATAAATACAGACTCCCTCACACTTTTTATTGCTGTTTTCTACTCATGATATGTTTAGGAAATAAGAGAACCCCCAAAAACAAACAACTACACTTCATCTTGGTTTGCTTTGCCTTAATTTTTCTTCAAGACACGGTACCCCTCTGCTGGGCAAGAGCAGATCTAGCAGCAGGGAGGGGTGAACCAAAACTGATGGAACAGTAGAACAAAATCAGCCTGTGCAGACTTAAAAGATAAGTAAGGAAAGAGGACTGAGGCAATGTATGGCTGCCTAAATGCCTCAGAAAATAAGGGGCTCAGGTGCAAACCATTAAACAAACAGAATTCAGAATTTAGACTTACTTCTCCAGAAAGTAACATTTTTCATAACATCTTTAAAATGAGTCACCTTGAAGGAGCTGTCATCTTGACAAACACCAGTTCTCTCACTCCAAAAGCAACCATTGCAATATTTAGGATAACAGGAAACTGAAAGAACTCCCTAAAGCAAAAAATTTTTGCCCACGAAAAAGCTAAATTATGAGCGATGAAGCCTGTGCTGCATCAATTTGGGAATGCATCTGCATAATACAACACTGTTTTCCAGAATGTATGACAAACCTTAAACAAACCTTCAGAGTAGTTTATCTTTTCTCCTTTAGCCATTAAATTCTTTTTAACATGACAACCATAGGACAAATACAGGACAATTGCAGACATCAGCAGTGATGAGGAGGCAGAAACAAGCTACCACCAGAAACACGTGATATCACACACTTTTTTGGGAGATGCCTGTTAAATCTTACTCTGACCTCTGAAGTGTGATAAAGAGAGGAGTTCAGCCTTCTTCTCATCAGCCCTGAAACTGGAGTATAGTTGCCCATTTTGTTTCAGGCTTCTTGTTCTGTTCTACAAATTACTCTCCTCAGCTCTCTAGGGGTTGTGCTACTACTCATTTTTAGAGCAAGGAAACAACAAAAGGCTGTTTAAGAGTAGCATTCCATTAAGAGACTTCTAGGAAACAACTTCTTTCTTTGTTAAAAATACAAACACAAACCAAACTTTGATAATACTTTTTGCCCCTTTTATTAAAACAGTCATTACAGGTGACATACAATTGGCACAGATATAAATGATCATATTTCTACTTTTAAGGAAACTATTTACAGACTATTACAATTGGCACAGATATAAATGATCATATTTCTACTTTTAAGGAAACTATTTACAGACTATTACAAAGTGACCCCAGGTGTGCAATAACCACGTTCTGCATTGGTTTTTCATACTGAAAACTGGTTTTCTTTCAGTTGTTCAGGTGATTCTACTTTTAGCTTGTCTGTGTGATCAACAACAGCACATTGGCTTCAGATACATTTACTTTAGATGTCTGTAAGTGCCCACAGTGAAAAGCTGCACACGGTACCTGCTGGAAGATACCAGAGAGAACAGTCTCCTTGATGTCTCTGCCATCCAGACTTGTCCTTCTGTGCCACTTCCCACTCCAAGCCTCTCACTTTGTTAACCAATATTTGCTTCGCTAAGAAAAACGTTTCCTGAACCATTTATTTAGGGACCAGGAAAGAGGACAACAGGAAACTCTCCAGAGTAGAAGAAGTCTGTAGTGACAGAAGCAGATACAGAGTCTCAGTTTTCTAACCAAACCTACAGAAAAACTTCAACTATAGAGCAGGTGTATTAACAAGGGGGGGAAAGTATCTTTCTGTAGTCATTACCCACATTCTCAACAGCACTACATTAAGTAAGAAAGAATATCAGTCCATATACCAAGATGCATTGTCCCATTTCCTGCTCTTGTTTTAGGTCAACTGGAAGCTTCTTTCTTCAGTTTTTCTAAAATCTCATCTGGTGTCGTTGATACCAAAATCTTTACCACTTTGTCTCGTGATTTACCACCCTGGTTCAGACAAACACAGGAAAAAAGCATCTTTCAGAAAACTACCCTTTAAGTTAAGAAAGCAGTGCTATTTATAAAATGTTATAAACAAATTAAGCAGTTTGCCCATGATTCAGAAAAAAAAAGACTCAAATCTGTTCATCTCTACTTTTTCACAACACAGTGCTCTATTCCTTGGTCATCTTACCATTTACCACTACTCTTTAAAAGACTTCTACAACTACTCCATTAAACCAACAGATAAAAATAAAAAGCACCATTTTTCATTGTACTCTTATGTTCATAAACTATAAATGGAAATGGCTGGAAAGACTGACTTCAAGTACAATGAATTAATAAAACAAATTATTTATTCAGTGCAATGAATTAAACAAAGAGTTTCCACTCACCAAAGTCAAGACATGTAAATTCTAATACAAACTCCTGAGGCCCAGCTACAACCCAAGTGCTCACATATGCTCTTGCTTATGTGACAGTTAAATGTCAGAACATTTTGACTCAAATACAGAAATTATTTTTTTTGAAAAGTGAGAAGTTATTAATAAAATGCACATTCTCTGCAAGACACAAGTTTTGTGAACTCATTTGACATGAAAACAAGAGAATCTTTGAAGAACACAGAAAACATGAACTACAGAGATTTGCAAAACATCATCATTATAACTCTCTTGATTAAAAGATCTCAAGATCAGCCATAGCTCTTCCTACACTAAGTCTGTTCTCAATGAATCATTCCATTAACTCAAATAAACTTCTTAAAGTGTCTTTCAGACTGGAGTAGCTCCCTGTACTCCATGCGTAAGTTTCAAAATCTTGAATTTCAATTGCAGTGGGGCAAAACTGAAAGGAAGAAAAGGAAGTACCTTCTCTAAAATAACGTCACTCTTCTTCACTTCGAGCACCTTAGACAGGTACCGACACAGCTCTGCATTTGCCTCCCCTTCCGATGGAGGTGCAGCAATAGCTACACCTACTGCCTCAGCTGTCACATCTGTAACAAACAGTGTGAGGAGTTTATGCTCAAAATACTCAAAACAGGTAGTCTTTGTTCCCTAAAAACGAATGTTTATGCTTTCAAAAGCATTTTAATTTAAAACCAAATAAATGTACAGATTAGCAGGTTCACATTTCATAAATTCCCTTGACTGTCGGCCAGTACAATCCAATATAGATTCCTGACACTTCAAGCAGTGAAGCAGAGTGCAGTCATGAGTTACCAGCCGTGACAACTCATGAGTTACCAGTTACCATGAGTTACGATTTACCCCCAAAACGGGGGCACCGCTCTGAGCTCCTCTCAATTTCCCATCCCGGTGCAGGTGTTGTCCTTCTTGGCACCACGTAACACGACACAAATCCAGTTATCCCCAAAAAGCGCTGGTGAAATCAGCCTGCTCAGAGCTCCCCTGTCAGAGGGTTCCCTGCGTTCCCAGCGGAGCCCGGACACTGCCGCAGCCTCGGGCCTCACACGCCGGGGCTGAAAGCAGTCCCAATGCGAGCGGGCCCAGACGGAAAACACGTTTTATTACATCGAACTTTTACGGTTCCAATAAAACCTCACAGACTCCTGGGATACAAACACCCTGCACTAAACCACAGATGGCAAACTGAAAGGTTTAGGCTCAGGATTTACCCCGTGCTCACCGCGCCACCCAGCGCTGCACACGGGGGACGCGAAGGAGCTTCTCCCGGAGAGCCGAACCGCTCGCTGTAGTTTCCGGGAGGGGTTTTGTGCGTTCCCTCCCTCCGCCCGGCTCCTCAGGGCGCCCCGGCCCGCAGACCCACCTGTGACGGCGCTGCAGCGGGCGCCGGGCTTGGCGCGCACCGCCACCCTCACGGCGCCGCCGCCCGCCGCCACCACCGGGCCCGCGGC
>VZRO01008011.1:372332-385422 GCA_013397915.1 Daphoenositta chrysoptera | reverse complement strand
GCAGAGGTTCCTCCGGCCCGGCCCCCGTCGCTGCCTCGGAGCAGGAGAGCGCTGCCGGAGCCTGCACAGAGCGGGGGGTTTGACAGACACTTTTTCTACACACGGCCTTTGGACACCCCAAACCTGCGTGGCCTCCCCGCTTTTCCCCTTAAGAAAGGAAATTTTCTTATTTTTTCTCCTGCGTTCTCGAATTGTAACTTTAGTATAACTTGGGGGAGGGTACAGGTCTTTGTACACGAAGATACTACATGGTACATACTGCAAGACACTGAATACTATATACATACAGCAATTGCATCAAATTAGTGTATGCTATCTGTAAAACTCGTTGCATACAAATAATCCCTAGGTTTATACTAATTGTTTTACCACTAGAATATCCGATGATAAAATAACATCATTACAAGTCTCATATTCTCATTTTCACATTATACATTTTTTATAGGCACATATGTATATACAGTGGCTATTTGCATAACCAGTTCTATATTCCAAAACAGCCCTTCTGAATTAAGAGAGATTCTGGAAAGATCTGTTTGTTGCTGAATTTGACTTAGTATTTGTTTCTTCAATGCAGCTGCAGATGTTCTCTGCAGTGCAAAGTCCATTAATTCTCCATGGCTCTTGGAAAAAGTCAAGATGTGGCAATATGAATCCAGCTTTGCTGATGTACTTAAAAAAATACAGTAGCAATCCTTAGGGTCAATCCCAGGTCATTTTGGAAAGAAGTGCAAAATGGGACTACAGCAGCAGCTTTACTGTCTTTTTAAGGACAGATTGGAGAAAACATACACAAGTTGTTCATAACAAGTAAGGATTTTCCAGTTCAAAAAATTAGTTTTACTACATGAGAAACAAAGGGGTGAAAACACAAAGTAATTAATCACAAAGTACTATTTAAAACAAACTTTTCAATACACAGAGTACGTATTCCACTTGACATTTTGTTTAGAGGAAAAGCTAAATTACAATCTACCAATAATGATGCAGGAAAAAAAAAATGCTTTTCTGGTACCCTTCAAACAAGTTATTTTGTTTTTACACATTGATGTAATTTCACATAATTTTTAAACTGCTGCCAATAGTGAGCTGAAGTCCACTGTAACACTAACCCATTCCAGATCATCATGTAAAACTAAGTATAAAATATTATTTCTGGTATCTGTCCATCTTCTATTGATGTACCATTGTTGTTACCTGGTGAACTATAAAAGACAAAGCATGTTTTGCTAGCAGTAGGAGATTCGTGAATCACTTTCTTCAAACCTTTTGTTCCATAGTGGGAATCAGGACCCTGAAAAACATCACAAGAGATTAGCAACAGAATGGAAGTGAGCAAGACCCAAAAATTGCTGATGACTTGGGTTATTTTAGTAGTATAAAATTTCTGTACCCACATCATATAAATTATATACATCACAGACAACAGAAGCATGGGCCCTATGTCTACACAACAAAAATATATTTCTCTGACAGCAGACTTAAACCAGTTGATTTTATCCATCTAGTAATGAATACTTTGTAGTATTTCTCCTTATCACATAGGTTGTCTATATTCTCACTTACTTCCCTGCCTCAGGTGCTTTTAATGTGCNATAGGTTGTCTATATTCTCACTTAGTTCCCTGCCTCAAAGCAGTTCCCTGCTTTTAATGTGTACTGTTTTTTCCACCCCACTCAACTCTGATTTCTGTAGTGGTAATTATATTTAGAAGAATATTTAAAAATTTTGGAGAGATAAATTTGTCCACAACACTAAGGGGAGACTTTCTGAGAACAAGTAATTCTTGCCTATTGTTTCAGCACTAGTATATAGAAGGTGATGAAAAAAAAAGCTGTTTTCTTGACTTTAGCTAGTGGTTAGAATATCCTTGATAAAAGAAATCAAACTTAAATTGTGATAAGAGAGCTGCCAGATTACGTACTCTAGATAGTGCTTTTTTCCCACACATAACCAGTGACTTCCATTAGAATACATTCTGAGTCCTACATCAAGCAAAAAAGTGGGAAGGGCACAGAGGATCCTGTTATGAATTCCATGCTGTGGCACAGAAGAGATCTAACACTCTTACAAGTTACAGTGGAGTTTTAACTACATCCTTCTTTAGCCCTAAACTTAAAATAAATTCCAGATCTAGAAGACACTTTCCCATCAGAAGACTGATAAAAGAACAACTCTTGCATCAAAGTAACACTTTCTCCCGTGCTGTTAGCCATTCTTACTTTCAAGGTTGCACAAGCTGTGTAGCAAACCGTGGGCAGGATCTCTATGGGCTCCTTGAACATAACTCGGAAGGTGCTGGCTGTTCCATCACAGCTAAATCCGGTGTCGTTCTGTCCTAGCGTCTGATTCTTCTCGTAGTCGATTATCTGGACAAAAGCAGGACAATTGTACTTTAATGAAAGGCTCTGATGGCAGCACATGAGAAGATGACAAGTGAAGGGACAGTGCAGTCCCAGCTGAAGGAGCTGGGGTTTCCTGACAGCGCCGCAGCTCGGAACCAGGGCTCCCGAGTTTTACACCAGTTTTACTGCTCCAGCCAGGGTAAAGTCTGTGCTTGGGGGATGAAAAACAGCTCTTAGACCTCCGTATGCAACATCTAATCCTGTGCTTAGATTTGCTGATCTCTGTGCACCTACACCCCACAGCGAGGGAAGCTCGTTTGCTGGCTGTGGCTAGTTATGGAAACAAATTTTTACATATAATGTAGGCAGTCAATGACACCTTCATAAAAGGAAACAAGAACTTGTGCTGTTATGTTTTACACAATCTATTTCTAATGTAAATAATATATAATATATATTCTAATATATTATTATCAGTATAAAAATTACACTCAGACTACACAATATTTATTTTGCCTTCAGTTTCAGTGGCGAGTAAGAATCTCTTGTTCCAATGTAGTAATAGCAGATACCTCCCTTCCCACTTTGGATTGCAATCCTGATCCATGCTGCCCAATACCTCTTGCAGAACTTGGATACCAGAGCTTTAGAGCAGAGTACTTCTTGTGATTACTGCACCAAGAAGGATCCTATCAGTTTTAACAGTTTCTTATTAACTTGCCACATATTTTTTATTATTACCCATGCACAAGATGAAGCTTTATTCTAGGCTTCTGTACTCTAGTTTTTTCCCCCAGCCACAATCAATAGAAATATTAACAATTATAATGCTGAAGTCCTAAGCCATTTTCACATAAAAGATGTATTTGCAGGATACATTATCACTATTTTATGACGAGTTTTAGATGTTTAACTCTCTGAAGCTCTGCTAGTACTGATGCAGAGCAAAGAAAAAAGCTAGAGGCACAAGACTTAAATAACTGTCTGAAAAGATTGTGACAAGGAAGTTTCAGATTGATCAGTTAGTATGGATACTTCCACGATAAAGGCAACCTCTATAAGATGGATGACCTTAATATAAACCATAAAGGTTTATTTAGTCTTTCAGTTTGAATCAGGAAGATCTTTTTCAAGTGAATCTTCTGATCATTCCCACTTAATATGCATTGGTTTGCTCTGAAAAAATTTAAATTCTTTTCAGATTAAATAAATCCAGCAAACATCCTGAGGGAGCCCACCAAATGCTTGCATCTGCTAACAGGAATTCAGCTGAGAGGATCAAAAAAGGGTTTATATGAAGTAAAAATCCCCAGGTACGTTTAGTATAGCTGTTAGGTTCCCAAGATCAACTCTTGTTCTAAAGAGCCTGCCTAGTGCACTATGCTACTCACTTACATGGATGTATAGTCTGACAAAACCAAACTGAAGGGACTTCAAATAGAGGAATTTGCAAGTGAGCTTTTAAAGTGAGGAATGTGGAAAAGCCAAATTTCTTTGAAACCTCATTCCAGATACATTCTGCTTGGAACATCATTAAGAGGAAAGGCACAACATTTTTTCCTTAGGAGACAGACACAAAATCCCTATCCTTATATACTAATAATAATCATCAAATAGGAAGCAGAAGACAAATTAACATTTAAACAGAGTGTCCACTAAGGAACTGAAACAGCAATTCCAGCACATGCTAGAAGTCTATGAAAGATAGGGACAATAGCATTTCTGCCCCTATATGAAGTCACAGACTATTTAGTTCACAAAATTTCTCATGCACCTAATAAATCAATGTGACATGATAGTACCAGGCAGGTTATGAAATACATAGCACAGGGTAAAACTGTGCCAGTCATGGAATGCTAATACCTTGTTATAAAGCTTAGAATCAAAACAAAACAAATCTCTGTAAGAAAAAGAATTCAAATAGACTGAAATTCCACACTTAAAATGGAAAAAAAAATACAGTGCTGGATCAATACTACTAGAAGACAATCCTGACCACAACAGGCCAAGGGATCTAAGAGGCTACAAGAGCAGGAAATACAATTTTAGTGGTGTCTTCAATTACCCACTGGGTCTGGGCAAGGGTCACATCAGGACACGAAGCAGGGGGACATTTTTAGATGCTGTCACTGGCCACTTGGTGAGCCTGCTAACCAATTGCTCTGTAGGAAGAAACGCAACCCTTGATTTGGTACTGAGTGATGAGCAGGATCAGATTCAAAATTTCATAATGGAAACACTATGTAACAGTGTCCATAATACACTTAAGAGTCAACACCCCCACATGAACGACAAAAGCAAATCCCCCACAGCTGTGCTAAATTTCAAAAAGAGGAAAATGAGGAAGCTTGTTCAAAAGAAATTAAAAGGAACAATCAGGGAAATCAAATCCTTATAAGAGGCATGCAGGCTACTGAAGGACATAACAAACAAGCACAGTATCAGTACATATCTCCTATTAGGAAAGGCTTGAGAAAAGGGGAAGAAAGCTGGATGTTTGGAAACACCTACACTGAAAATGATTGAAGGACAGGAGAATACAGGAGAAAGGGAGCAGAGTGTTCTTCTTTTGCCTACTCACCCACTTATGCCCACTCGTGACAAGACACAGCTTAGACTCCTGCCCTATCAATGCTCCCTCCCAAATATAGACCAAACCTTTTGCAAGTACTACAAGTGTAGTTCCTGTACCAGCCCACTTAAACATAATATACTGTACCTGTATATTAACTTGATAGTCTGTGGGTCCATGAATAGATCCATATAATCCAAATCCCACTATGGAAATCCTTCTGTTAACTGTGAACCTGGTAAGACACAAGCCAAGAAAGGAATTCAAACAACTGTGGTGTGTTACCTTGTTTCAAGTAGGAAAAAGACTCTCACAGAAGAGTAGGGAAGTAAACTGAGAATGGCATTGCACTTTTTTTTAAATAGCATTTTTTATTTAGATTTCAATACTAAGAAAAGCTGACTTTGTCAGCTTTAAACGTTACAGGTTTGCTAATTCCTCAAGATATTCAGTATTACTAAACAAAACATAACCAGATTCTTTCCAGTATCTCCAAAACCAAAAACAGGTCAAGACTCGGTATTTCTAAAAGAAATATACAGATAACACCTAATCATTCCAGAATGCAGCCAATCCTCCCCAACTTCATTCTTTGCTAGTTTGTATTTTATGTGTGTAATAACCTAAGTTATTAAAAAAAAAATGGAAAAGATCAATCGTGTGCAACAGAGCCAGCATGTTTGCAACTGTATCTCATACCAAAAAGTCAAAGTTGAGTATTTGTTCCCTTTCTGCCCACACATTTCTGTCTCTCCACCAAACAGTTTCAAAGTCCTACCTAATGCGGTCGCTGGTTCCACTGTAGCCCCAGCGGCTCTCCACCTGCTGGAACCTGTTAATGCTGCATTCCTTTCCTCTCAGGCAGCACCTTGGTCGGTCAATATAATCTACTTTAGGTTTAGGATTGACAGTAAAGTGCAGAAAGAGATTTACTACTTCCCGATCCGACAAGATTCCAGATTGAGCAGGGCCTGTGAAAACATGAAACTCCTAAGATGATTTGAAGGATTACTCCAGCTGTTGTATGTAAACCACACATATTCACAAACTGAAGACAACAATAATATTTTTCAATGGCCAGAGCATAATCTGCAGAATGTTTTTGCTTTCATTTGTGCATCACAACTCTTACTAGTACAATATTAGTAACAGAATTGAGTGTTAAGCATCTAAACACAGTTAAACAGCACTGAAAGATGGTCCAGCAGTAAGACAAAGAACTCCAAAACTCACCTGCTGCAAACTCTTCAATAGTCATTAATGGAAAACGGATTAAGGAAAGTGCTCTTCCAAGGACTTTTTGTTTGTTCCCGAATGTCACAGGCAGTTGTTGTCGTTGACATTCTGCTTCTGCCCAGCGAACAACAGCTCCAAAGAGCCGACTTTCTCGAATGCTCAGAGTGTCCCTTTCTAGAACTGCACATAATGTATCTAAAGAAAAAAAGGTTAGCAGCTTTAAATCAGTTTTCATCCAAGCCAGTAACAGTGCTACACTATGTAAGCTTGAAGTACTAAGTACACACTAAGAACATTCATAATTCGTCTTCTTATTGTATATTATATGTGTGTATATATGTATGTATTACACATAATTTATCTTACATAAAAAGTAGTCGCTCAATGACACATAGACTTCAAACTAAAAATTAATTTTCCTGCTATGAAGACAGGATATAAACTTTCTTCTTGATTCCTTAGAGTGTAACTAATCTCTGTAGTGATAACCAGTATCCTGAAGAATTTCCACTGCTAAGGCAAGATCAAAACTGGAAGTGACCAAGCAGTGAATGCACACTACTAAAAAATCAAATTACTCACGATGACACTGTCATACTCTCATCTGGGCAGCCAGCTGCCCACTTGGATCAACTATAGCCACAAGCAGCAGTGGTGCACACAAAACCAGGTTAAAGATATGTGAAAGTGATCTTAAGCATTGACATATTTGCCATCCACAAAGCCTGAAGGTGAGCCACAAGAGGCAAGGTATGTGTTCTACAAAAGCAACTTATTCTGTATTTATTATTCCTTGTGGCCTTCTTTCAATAACAGGTATGCACAAATTATCATAGAATACAAGTCCAAAAAATAAACGGGTTTTTATATTCTGAATCTTCTGTCTTTGGGAATTTTTATCTGCTTTGAATTTAAGTAAGGCATGTTTGCAGTTACAGATAATAGTATATTGGAAAGTCAAAACAGATTGAGACTTACCAAGACTATAGATCACTCACAGTCTGGGTACAAATCCCACTGAACATGAGTTAACAACGACTTTTACAATTTCTTTAAGCAGTGAAACACCTTCCTTCAGTCTGAATTTTTCCCACAATCTAGCTGAACTGGAGTAAAACCTTAGACACATATAGTAGCAATGAAATTGAGTAAGCAAATTTACAACTGCTAGCTTTTGATAGAAGATTGAACAGAGAAACTAGCAGTTTATGTATTCATTTTTTAAAGCAGATTTCATTAATTGTACCTGATCCTGTGCAACTTTGAATAGCTAAGTCCCAGGTGGCAGCAGAACAGTGTGACTCCTGCTGCACATGAACAGCAGGAGTGGATGCCTCAGGGATGAGGCACAACCCCCAGCAAGCAAAAGCTTTGGCTTCAGTGTAAGGTGTGGTGTCACCACAGTGGGAGCCCTGGGACACCACCACTACTCACACCCAGCTCAGGAGTGCAGCTCAAAGGAAAGCCCTGGTGTTACCTTGAGCCGAGGAGGGAAGAAGTGCTCAGACTCTGCCTGCTCAGACGGGGAAGGAACCATCCTGGGCACTGTCATTTCACACTCGGGACACGCAGTGACTCACCTATGTCGATATCTGTAAAGCCTTCGGCACTTATGGCATCCATCGTGCTTTTGTCTATTGTGTCAAGACAAAGACTAGCAAGCTGAGGTTCATCAAACAAACGAGCCTGAAAAGATAAAGAAATGCATCTTAGGCATAAAGCTGACAAACTGCTAATCTTGAAAAGCAAACGTTTTTACTCTAGTATAGACATAAATTAAAATAGGCCGATTTGTCTAAGTACTCTTTGTGTTTATATCTTGAAGAGCACTTAAAATCTCAAAGGAGTACATAATTAAGGAGAATTTATAATTTCCCTCCAATTACCAATTTTCCTAGTAAATCAAAACTAAGCTTAAATTTACCTACTTGAGTAAGCAGCATAAAGGCATTATCTGCTCGGAGATGCTTTGTTAGGAAATCCACACAGTGTGCTTCCAGGGCAGGGACTGCATACTTTTTAGCAGTGTATAAAGTAGTCATGACTGTTTCTGGACCAATCTGAACTTCATCTGAATAAAGAAACCTATAAATCAATACACAAATACAGATCATAAAAACATATCTTTAGAGGGGCAGTCAAACACAACAGTCTCTGCATTTAGAAAACAGGCCAAAGATCTGCACTGGGAAAAGTGCAACAGTTGACCTCATAGCATTTTTATAAATAAAGAAGGTAAGTTAAAGGGTTGAAGAAAGACTATTATGTTAACCTGATGGCATACATTTGTTTTAAAGACATATTACTCCCTAGGACTGATCTGGCTGTACTAGTTATACATAGCTCCCCAACTGTAAACAACAGCTGAGCTGCAGAATTACTTAACCTACAAATGCATGCTCTCAGTTCATCAGGAAAATATCAATGCACAACCCTCTATGGCTGTATTCCTGAAATTCATTTACTGACAGTGCACACTGGCTTCCCCTCCATGAGGGAATAGTGTCAAGGACTTAGACTGTGAGAACATCTTATGTCAAAGTTACCCCCTGTAGTATTCAGAGAGGAAAGGGAGTACTTTCTAGCAGATGACCTTGACTCTTCTATTCCTGCCACAGCAAAACACTCTGGCTTTTCTCTACTGCTTGAGGCAAGAGGATTGGTTGAGATTTTAGCATAAGCTGTGAACCAGAAGATGGGAGCCTCCACCAATACCAGGAAAAAACCCCTGTTTCCTGAGCAACTGTTATTTGAGACTAGACAAGATTTACTTTAAGGTTCTGTATGGAAACTATGACTTTTTAAAAAGAACTTTTCTTACAGGTGACATTTAAGATAATTTTAGCAGAATTTCACCAGCCTTTCAGATAACAATCAAGAATAGTCTTTTATTTACAAAAATACATTTGTCCCCAACACACAGGTGATTAAACATAATAAACCAAGGCAAACTAGCAAATGAAAGAATTCCACAATGAAAACTAAGCCTTTCCTTTTTATTTCTTAATATTTGTTCTTCAGAACATCCTGGAAATGAATGTCACGCAGAGACAGAAGGTGTGTTTAGAAGTGTTTTTAAATGTAGCAATAAGCAGTTTCTATCCAACAAGAGAAACTTGTGAAAGAGACTTGTTAACCTTCCTTGAAACATAAAGAAATCAAATTCAAGTTGAAGTTTCAACTGAAGTTCTTCACTGTTTATATTTCTTATATTCCAAGAAAATTCTAATCGTCAGTAGTTGCTAACACACAGCTAAATATGGTGTTCAACATTAAATTTGCTGCCACAATACAGGTGTGTATTTACCCTTACAAGACTCCAGTCTACTCAAACAGCCAGCTTGCACATCACTTCAGAGATGAGAATGATGCTCTAGATTAATTTTTAAAACTGGATTTAAATTGAACAGCATTTAGGAAGAATTAATTGAATTAAATGCTAACTTTTTTTTTTAAGTAAAAGCTTCATACAGTTCCATTAGAACTGATTTATGAAAGCTATGAACTATTATTATCTGTTGATGAAAACGATGGGCTGACTTGCTAGTCACAACTGCAGACAAATCTACTTTTAAGAAACTAATGTTTCATAGGTACACTTTGCACACTAAATTGACAAGGTATTCATTAAAGCACTAGAACAGTGCATTTACATTTTGGTTCTAAGATTTAAAATAATCAGTTTTAAATGCCATAACTTGTGCTGTATGACTTTATAGGAGCTTAGAGCCCAAATCATGAAAGTGTATTAACAGGCTGTAAAAAAAGCAATACTGCCAGGCAAACTACAGTATACATTNAAAAAAAAAAAAAATCCCAAGTTGGTTTTGGAACATGATTTTGATTTTATTCCTTAAGTGAATCCAATCTGAAACCAACGAAGTGACACACGGGAGGAGCTCACCTGGCCTGTGTTTCACTTTCTGCTGTACCTTCTAAAGGAGCAGGGTGCAGCTCTAGGTGTGTCCTCCCTCTAACATTCCCCTGCTCCCACGAGCCAAGAGCTGTGTCTGTGTTAACTCTCCCCCTGTGGCACGCCTGAACTAGCACAGCTCTGTGTTTACTCATCCTTCTGCCATCCTCTCTCTCCCTTTGAGACAGAAACAACCTAATTTTACTGGCATGCAGGATGAGGGAACGGAAGCTTGGGGGTATGTGCACACTGGAAGAACATTTTTAATGACCAGAACAAACAATTTTTCCAAGTGACCATTCAATCATTCGCTCTACATAAGTTTCTCATACATTTTATGCTGCTTTTCTTTACTCTCAGGTTAGCTCTTCCTTCTCCCCTGGTTTGAGCATCCTCTCAGTAGCTGAAATGTTTTTGCCATTATAAAAGTACACAGGAATCTATTTTTCCTGTTAGTCATGATTACCCCTTTATTTACTGCTTGCCAAAATTCTCTGCAAAGATTTTTGGAAGACAGACTGCTAATTTGTGCCATGTCATCACTTTCCTTTATCCTATGATTAAAGGACAAGTTAGCATATTGTAAAATATGAATTAAAATCTTTAAAAATTCTTATTAAAACCAACAAAAAGAAACCCTAAAATAGAACCCTACTGAGACAACTTGAATTTTTTTGATCATTGCTATTCAATTTGTAGTTAGAAACAGAAAAAAAAGAAAAAGTTGTTTCATTGGGAAACAGATCCCAACTTTGTGACTTTGATATTATCACAGCTCTTAAGGATTTATCTGTCTAACTACTTTTAATTTTTTTCATCAAAAAATCTTTTCCTTTGACTTTAATTTACAAGTAGCATTTGTCAGTATATTTTTATGAAACACGTAAACTACAGACATGACTTAAACCACGAGCAAGTAAAATGGAAATGAGCTGAGGAACATTAAATAATTAGAAAATAATCCTTTAAAAGTTTATCATTACTTAAAACATTTCCTTGACCTGATGTTCTTTTGCTATGTGTATTCAAAGATCCTGACTTCATTTCTAGCTAATACACCTCAAACTGGTATTTGCAAACATTAAAGAAATGTCCTATGAAGGGTAGCTATCATTATGTGACCCATTTACTAATGATAGATAAAAGAGGCCAACAGTACAAGGTATCATTCCTGCCTCTTTCAGTCAACACCAGGAAAAGACCCCATATTCTTTCCAGCATGGAAAAAGTCCAGTACTGGCACGTATTAAAGAAATTCTCCTTAGATATGTTTTTAACAAAGTATTGCAAAGTATATTTATTTCAATATAAACTCAGAGAAATATACATAACATGGAAGAATGTCCTAAAGAGCTGGCATAGGCAGCAAACCTGAGATGTTTCAGCAGCCCACCAGTGTGGTGATATTGAGACAAGACACAAACATAATCAGTTTACTGACGCAAGTCCCCTGCCCATTACGTCCTGGCAGCTCTGCCAACACAAGATGGCTTTTGTTTGCTTCTAACAGCATCTCTTCATTCACTTCTACGCTTTTCAAATACCACGCTTCTTATCTTTACTTAGAAATCTCTTGGAAATCTCTGTTCCTGTGTTTCTATTTTTACCCAGACAAACTTCTCTTATTATATCCACTTTTTACTGTCCAGTGTTTTTTCCACATATATAGAGAGAAACACATAAATGTGCACTGTCATTTACTTTTAACCTCTGAAACCAATTTGCTTGAAAGACACTTCCCACCCTCTCTCGCCCCTCTGCACAAACTCTCCACTTTGCTAAAAATCCACTCACTCTTTGCTAAAAATCCACAAAGAACAGTTCGTTTGCTAACAGCAACAGAGACATTGCTGCTGCATGGGGGTTTGTTGGGTTTTGTGCACATCACTTGCTTCAACTCCTGTGCCCATGATTACCAAAGGACTAGGTGACTCTTCTAATTCTTCCTGTTAGCCCTCAGCAAAAGAAGAAAGTTGCCAAGACTTTGGAGTTTTTCCTATTACAAAAAACTTTGAGACACTACTTATTTATTTCCAGGCAATAATATTACTTGTTTCCCAAATGTTCATAACAGAGAACTGTTTCATATATTTTTTAGTTTTTCCTACCAGAGTGGTTTCTTTGATAAAAACCTTAAGGTTATGCAGTTTAGTCGTGTTGCCACACCACAGCCCGAGGCACAAATAAACTATTAGTAACTGTTTCTATGAATACCATAAATTTTATTTGCCACTACACTGAGTAAAGAGAAATGATAGGTAAACTCATCAGTTTTGTGAGCATGAGAACTAACAGATCCTATTCTGCCCAAATCAGAAATCATTAACAAATCAGAAATCACTTCATATCCTTTTTGCTATCACTGCACTCCCAGTCCCACGCTCAGACGGTCTGGGAGTAAAAATCATCTGGTCACTGCCTTCTGCTGCATGTTCCCTCTCTGCCCAAGTATGACTACAATGGGTGTTATTATGGCAAAAAGATATAACAACTTAATGCCATCGCTGACAAAGAAAAGTGAACAGGAAGATGACTCAGACTTCAAGTAAGTATCAAATTTCAAGGTAACTATCAAATGAAACCAAAAACTTGGTACAACAGCCTCTGTCCCTTCTTAGTTACTGTTAGAAGATGGCTGGACAGTTGCAACACCAAGGGGACCCACTAATTCCCATCATTTTACTTTAAGGAACCAAAACACTGAATCCAAGAGCCCAACCAGACACCCACCGAGTGCTTCCCTAAACGGACAGTCAGCTGCCATGGAACTACTTTTAATTTTTTTCATCAGCCATGGAATTAGGGCACTTGGGAAAACAGTGCAGACTAAAGAGCAAGAAGCGACCAAAACATGTTGGCGGGGAGGCGTGACCTTGCGTGGAGCCCACAGGGTATTTCCGCGCCTTCCCTGCATCTCCCTGCGGGGACGGGCAGCAGGGAAAGGCCGGGCTGTGTGGGACAGGAGCCGGGAGGGGCCGCGGAGCGAGGAAAAGGCACCGGCGGCCGAGCGGGGCCCCGGCGCGG